>LOJH01047259.1:0-13248 GCA_001685095.1 Ellobius talpinus
AATAAATAAATAAATAAAATATGATAGACGCATCAAGTCTCTACAAAAGTATTCTTACGTGGTAAGCAGTCACTGATAATATTACAAAAACATTTGCCCCAAATAGTAAACCCAATCACAGAAGACACACCTTCTCAAGTCTGGAATATTCTCCCACTTCAGGCTTCCCTTGGTCCTTAGCCTGTAAGTAAAAAGATACAACATATTGGGAATCTCAACAACCCATGCACATCACCTGTTGTACTTCCTAGGTCTCTGTGACAACATTACAACAAACAATAATAATGTTACCTACAAATAAAGGGGAGTTTTCTAAAAAAAAAATCTCATTGTGTCTCCAACCTACACTCATTAAGCCAGCGTGGCCTTGCATCTTGTGAAGATCATCCAGGGCTGTGCCCCCAAAGTCCCCTCTTGGAGGGTGGCTGACTACCTTCATCAATTTGTGCTGACATTCGGTGGCCTTCCGCTTGAATTCTTCAGCAGCAAGCCGAGACTCTCTCAGCTCGGATTCGTAGAGATCGCTGCGTCTCCGGGCGGACACGAGGTCCTCTTCCAACTGACTCATCATCAGCCTCATTTCTTCCACCTGAGCCTGGTACTCCTAAAGAGCAGGCAGAGGACGGAAGGTGAAGCCTGGAGCTCCACAGCAAAGGGTGGGCAGTGAGACGGATGTAGATCAACCACAGGGGAAGATGTACGTTGGAAGAAACGTGTCAAAGGACAGATGGGCAGACACAGAAAGACGTGAGTGGAATGATCTAGAGACAGGAAAAACGGGGTGTTGGGGGGCGGGGAGGAGGGAAAGAATATTAAATTGTTTTAATGCAGGACACGTGTCTAGAGTAACCCCACCAGGAACACACATGCTGAATCAGAGATACTGAGCAAACAACCGCACAGATTCAGAGAACCCCCAGGGATGAGCAGACACGCGGAGAGAGCTGTTCTCTGAACGAAGATGAACTGCATGTGTGGTTCTCCTCCAAGGTGCTTGTTTCTATAGATTTGTCCTTTGGATGCCACGTGGTCCTAACACAATTAGATATGGTACTAGCTTTGAAATTAACCTTTCAGACAGCACCAGAGGGTAATTGGAAACCTCGGAGGAAATCATCTGAGAAGGTGAAACTCATCATTGCCAGTTTCTCACCATTAATTTTTCTGGGCTCAAAACAGAAGGTTGAGCTTAGCATTGCTCCTGAATGCTAAGTCACCCTGAAATCTGAAGAGTCAAAAACACTGGACCGAGACAAAATAACTTGCAGGGGAAAAGAAATCTTTTCCCTGCAAGAAAAATTATCCTGTTCCCTGAAGCAAAAGCCTTAAAATGATCCAAACAGTCCAATGTTTTCCAAAATGAATTTTAAAACCAAACCAGAACATTTGAATCAAGGCTTCCCACCACCTACCCACCCACACACATTGAGATTTACCAGAAGAAACAGGCAACAGCCTTGAAAACTTAGGAGCCAAGTATAGAAAGGCTCTTCAATAGCAAAATCAAGGCTAAAATATAATGCCCTGTCTAAAAGGACCAGGGATAGGAGGTGGCAGGTAAACATGAGAACAAGAAATTAAGCCAGTACTGTCTTTGGCATTCATAAACTCCAGTGACAGCTGCGAGGTAAGGCATCAACCACGACAGGATGCTGGCTGCTGTGCTTTAATTCAGCAGATTACAACTTAATCTTTGGCGATTTTGTTTTGTTGATGGAGATGGGACTCTACCTTTGCATGTGCTGGGTAAGTGCTCGACCACAGAACTACAGTCCCAGCCACTTATGATCTCTCTCCTTCCCCTCTGTGCATGCGTATGTGTGTGCATGCATGTGTGATGTGTGCGACTCTGAGCATGCATGTGCCGCAGCATGCATGTGGAGGTCAGAAAACAACTTTCCGTCTGTCCATTCTCCCTCACATCACATGGGTGCTGGTTTCAAACCGAAGTCATCATACTTGAGAGGCAGCATTGTCTAACTACTGAGCCATCTGGCCTGGCCCAGTTTAGCCTTTGTAACAGCAGGGTGTTAGGTGCCTGCTTGAGCTCACTGTAGCAGACACTGAGGTGGTATTGCAAACTCTGCAGAGTTCAGCTAGCAATGTTCACCCTATGGGGGAGCATAAGCCAGAACAGGGAGCACAACACTTCCTCTAGACACTTTAGCATTGTGTCTAAAGGCCAGCCTTGGGATCATGGGCACATAGGTGTCCTGTGTAGAGAGCTTCAGACATCTGACCTGGGACACAGGTCATAGGTGAAATGGCAGAGCCTTTACTCAGGTTTCCTTGAGATCCTCTTTATCCGGGGATAACTTATGACTTTCATGACTCTTGCACCTTCCATCCATCAGAAAAAAAAAAGTGACATATGACACATGTCTGTAATGCCACTACTTAGGAGCTAGAGGCAGGAGGATCAGGAGTCCAAGATCATCCTCAGATACATAGCAAGTTAGACGCCAGCCTGGGCTATATGGGACCCTGTCTCAGAAACTCCAAAAAAAAAAGCCCAACCCAAATACCATATATTTATATACATATAAATACACATAAATATACATAAATATACATTACACATACACACTCAAGTCATATTTTACATTACTAGACTTTAAGACTACATTCATATATTATTTTAATGTTAATATTATCCATAAAAGCAATACTTATGATCTAAGTATTTTTAAATTTAAATTAAAATTTTAAAATTTAAATTAAAAAGGAGAAATTGAGCCAGGTGTGATGGCACACTGCTGTAATCTGAGCACTTGGGAGACAGAGGCAGGAAGATCCTAAGTTGAAAGCCAGTCTGGGCTACATATAATAGAAGATTAAAATATTTGAATATTATGTGATATTTATTATTCCAAATTATTTTCCCATGTCTGATACGTCATTGTGCCACCTTAAAAGTACAGTGGTCCCCTGTCCCCAAGCCTGAATGTAAATTACTGAATGTAAAAAGGAGCCTGCCAGCAAATAAGACCCTTCAAGGTGTGGAGACAGCAAAGTTCTAGAAGGTCTTTGGCATATTTTGTACTCAAACTTTTCCTAAAAAAAAAAAAATGACATGTGTGTGTGCACACACTATGGTGGAAGTCAGTGAAGCATGTAGGAGATGGGTCTTTCCTCCCACTGTGAGGTAGCAGGGATCAGGATCAGACCCAGGTCTCTGTACTCAGAGGCAAGCACCCTTATCCCCCAGGGCCATCTTACCAGCCCTCAAACTTCCTTTTTGTTCTCAAACTTGTGAAGAAGATGTAACTTTTGTGTTTTTCCATTCCCTATACCCAACCTGCCTCCTCCATTTCCTGCCCCTCTCCAGGACGCTGCAGGAGAGTGCTGAGCACAGACCATGGGTCTGTGTGCAGGGGCAGCAGAGAAAGCCGCTGCGGCTTAGCATGGAATGGCTCGCAGGCACTGAGTTGAATGGGTCAGAACAGACAAACAGAAACAACTGTCCATCTTCAGCAAGCCTTCCACATGGAGCCTTGGGACAGTGTAGGGAGAAAGAGGCCCACATGGTCCTATTCCCTTAAAGTCTGGAGGGCACAAATGACTTCTGAAAAGAAGAACTGTCACTGTTTTACAGTATTGGAGTCAAAGTACGAGAAGGGCCTGCTAGGCATACTCCTGAAGAAATAACTGGCTAAAAGAGAAAGTTAAAATCAAAAATGAGCAAAAACTCCTCTGAAATCCATGAGAAGCCAGTGTGCCAAAAACTAGTGTTTGCATAAGCCTTAAAAGCATCCTTTGTCTATAAACATCAATTGCCTACCAAAAAAAAGCCTTTTTTAAATATATCCTTCTTTAATGAGAAGTACAATCCAGAACCGAAAAGTTTTCTCTGCCCCCATCGGAACTTTTGCCAGTCATCTGAAACCCCACATGCATGCCAGTGAATCACAAAAGATGGCTCTGAACTCAACCAACAGCACAGAGCTTTTCAAAATGTCATGATTAATTCTCTTTCTATGGAACGCATGGACACCAGCTGCTCCCTCTGGTGGCCAAAGACAGCTTTCATTTCCCCAGGATGTCCCTAAAATTAATTTCCAAACACAATGAACTGATGGGAGATAAAGAACCCTACCTCCTGCAGCCTTCAGGATGAAAAAAAGAAAACCTATGTTGATAAAGGGGTGTGAGTCACCTGTCAAAGCAGAAGTCTCAGGGCATGTGTGTGCCCTTCAGAGCCTCCCAGGGGATGCCGTGCAGAGATGTTATGACCCATTTGCAAAGTTCCCAGTGCACATTCACTTATGATGTTCTTACACAGCAAGAGGGTATCAACATACCATTTAAGAAATATTGAAGCCGGGCTATCGTGGCGCACGCCTTTTATCCCAGCACTTGGGAGGCAGAGGCAGGCGAATCTCTATGAGTTCAAGGACAGCCTGGTCTACAGAGAGAGTTCCAGAACAGCCAGGGCTACACAGAGACCCTCTCAAAAAAAGAAAAAAAAACCAACTTGAGGTGACAAGAATATGCCAACAAACCTCCTGAGATAATCCACTGGCTTAAAGAATAGCTAACAAGTTGAGCTATCTGCAGGAACCTCTTTCATTTGAGCCATCCAGACGGCCAAGTCTGCGCCACCCAGAGACGAGAAGGCTCACTTCTATCAGTGTTCCCACTAGGTTTCCTGAAGTGAATGAGAGTTGCCTGGCAGCTGATAATTCAGCTCTCCAATTACTCATTTCGATCTCTTCATTAAAGTTTCTATTTACAGTGTCTTCAGAAGACGGAAAAAAATCCAAGCTAAAAAGAAAACAATGAGGCAGCATAAAAATGAGCCTCTAAAGAGAAAGCCTTGTTAGGAAGGGGAGGCTGTTTAAAGGTCTCTGTTCTGTTCTCTTCTGGAAACTCGGGGGAGTGGGATTGTGTACATGTACCCAGATTTGTTATGTTAATTCTGACTGGGGTGTGTCCATGAGCGTGTGAATGTGTAACTGAATGATCGTGGTCTCTTGACAAAGGAAAGTACATCTGAAAAGCTATAAAAATACTGAATTCTTTTGGGACCATCCAAAGAAGAGGTTGGTAAACTTTTGGTAAAAAGTCAGAGCAAGAAGTTTTGGCTTTATAGAAACACACTCTGAAAACCCCTCACTTTTGACTCTGTGGTATCAAAGTCACAATAAATAAAATGAGCATGGTTGTGTCCCAATAAATCTTTAGGCAAACTGAAATTTGATGAATTGTTCAAAATTACATGCCACAAAATATTCTTTTTCTTTTTTGTCTGATCATTTAAGGACACAAAAGTCACTTTTGGTCTGAGAGCCACAGAAAATATGTAGGAGGCCAGACCAGTCTCTCTTGTAGGCTGGTCTGCTCACTATTCTTTATTAAAAGCAGAAGATATTATGAGTTGAGGCCTTCAAAAGGGGCAGAACAAGCAAGCTGGTGTGATCTATACGATCATGGAGAAGCTAAAGACTCCATGTGATCGCCTGCTTTTCTCTATGTTTCCACCCTTTATTCCGGCAACCTCTGCCTCTCAAACATGCTGACGTCAACTGCAGGGCCACTGGGCTCTGAGGGAGCGGTCATACCTGCTCCTTGATCTCTTGGAGCTTCCGGCTCTGCTCTCTGATGTCATGGAGAAGCTGCAGGGCTTTGTCATCCTCCTGGGACACCTCCATCCGTGCTTGCTCCAGACTTCGCTTTAAGCTCTGCAGAAAGCAAAGGTTTTAATAGGGGTGCCGTGGGTCATGCTCTGGCTGAACAGGTTCGTCAGGACAGCTGCAAGCTGCTTCGAAGACACTGGCATGGTTTCGAGTGACAGACCAGAGCAGACACCTCCAAGTGGTTGCTGATTCCATTTTTCACCCTGTAAAAGCCACTTGGTGGAAGAAACGTCATCGAAAGCTCACAACCTTACGGGCCGAGCCTGAAACTCTACCAGCCAGTAGCCTGGCGTCATCTACCTATCCTGGCAGATACTTACGTGTATGGTCAGGACTGAAAACCAGTAAGAGCCTGTGTCTCTTACAACCACCACTTCCATGACCATCTAGTGTATTCCAGACTAGGAAAAGCTCTTCCAGACTCTCACGTGCATACGTCTGTTTCAAAGAAGCAACCATTTCATCGTCTATGTGGCTGCTATTTCAGAGTCCAGTAGACTGTCTCCTGACTAGCCTCCGAGATGCCTATCACCCATCCGCTCCCCTCTGTGCTCCAATGGCACTGACAGAGACATCTGAGAGACAGATGGAGAACTTCACCCACCACTGAAAGGTAGCCAAGTCTGGAACACAAACATCGCAGTTATTCTTAATCAGCCACATTCCATAAATTTCCTCTTCCATGTGTAAAAAATAAAAGACTTTATAAATGTGTGACTCAACCTCTTAAGATTGTTTAACTGGGCACATCAGAGAAACACCTGAATGAAAAATTCCACGAGACAATGGAGAAGACAGTCTACGCTTGTGAAGGAAAGGAAAAAAAAATGGAGCTGTATGAGAAATAATGACAGAGGGTCTGGATCTCAAGGGCTGAATTTCCTCGGCACTACCGTGCTTCTAATTGAATAAAAAATTGATTTCCAACAGATTCGAATTGTGTTTTCTGGTACAGATTTGGGAGTTTAGTCCTCAAAGCTGATCACGATGACACAGCGTAGACCAGAGAGGTTGGGACAGGAGATGTCAGAAGTCTCTGCAGAAGGCTTTAGTGACAGCTGACTCCCATCTCCAGGATCTGTGGTGCCCAGCAGCCAGCATGGGCTTTTTGTTGAAAACCAGTCCTTTCCTAGGGACCTCACACCGCACTCCTGCTACTCTGGCAGTCATGGAACTCGCAATCTTTTCTACTCTGTCTCTACTCTCTGCCAATGACTGTGATGTGCCTCATGGAACTGTCATGAAACAGGATGAGACACACACAACAGGAAGTGCCACCTCCGAGGGAAGGGGGGCTTTGGGGAAGGCTCACACTGCATTCTGTGATGTAGGTGGCAAGGTCCTGCTCCAGGAGGGATCTCTGAGTCTCAGAGGCCTTCAGTTCCACCTCCTTCTGACTAAGCACAGCCTCCACCTCTGATACTCTCCGATGTAACCGGGTCATTTCCTGCTCCATCTGAAATAAACACATGGATGGGTTAAAAGGGCCCAAGGAGGTTTCGTGGGAGCAAGCACATCTCAAGCAGGCCCCTAGGCCACCTGGTGGTCTGGGGTGGGGGGGAGGGGTTACCGCTAATTCGCCAAGAGTTGGGATGGAAATACCATTGCTTCTTCGCCCAGGAGCACACAGTTCTTCAAAAAGACAGTCACCAAACGCTAGGTCACTCCTGTCATCCAAGTCCCGCTTCGCACGATCACTTCTCTAACCCACTTAGCAAAAGAGCCACCATCATTTTTCACCTTTTTTTTTTTTGGTATTGGTTTGGCTTACACAGATGTCACTTTTATATTTTATCCTAAATCCATCTTGATCCCCCCCATCTCCTTGCAAAGATCTAGAGGAAAGATCCAGAACAAGGCTGAGGGATAATTATTCGTCTGCACTCTTAGGAGTCCCACACAAGCAGTGGTTTTTATTAAGTTTTCAGAGAGTTGCCTCTGGGCAGGAACAGTGAGTATTAAGAGACGCTGAGCATAATCAACACAGTGGCCACAGTGACATAGGCAGGAGTTTAAAAGACTAGGAAGAGAGACTTCGCCTCAATCCGAGCAGATGGGATGCATCTCAGCCACAGGTGAGGACCCAGGCCACCTGCTGGAAGAAGTAGACATCGGGCTGGGTCATGCTGAGACAGAGGCTGTTTTAAATCCAGGGTCTCCTCTGGTTAAGATTTAAAGGATTTATGGCAAAGTCTAGGCCCGAATTCATCTCCCTCTGAGCTGCTGGAGGTGCGGCTTCAGCGAGGGAGGCGGCACCTCGCTCTCTACGGATCAGGAGGCTCAGTGCCAGCCGTGGCCCCCGGCGGATCCCTTGGCATATATTGGCGGGAGGATCCTGGAGCAAGGACGGAGGCCGGCTGCGGAGATAAATACCTTGTGACACTTGTCCTGAGAGTCTTGCAGCTCTTTGCTTTTGATGAGAAGTTTCTTTTCCATGGAGCTAGTCTTGGCAGGGGAGTCCAGGCCCGACACAACAGACCTAAATATAAACATAATAATTTTAAAAAAAAGTCAAATTGTATGCCCGTCAGCCCAGGAGCTGTGTTCAGACATTGCGGCAGAAATGGCAGACCTGCCCGCATTCTGCAGCGGAGCTGGCTCAAGCATTTTCTAGCAGCATTAAAACCACACACTGGGCAAGAAAGTAGAAGGAAGCAAGGGCTGTGGCAGGTAGACTTGGTGCAGAGTCAAGGGAACCTGGAGCCAAAACTGGCTTCTGGGAGCCCTGGTTTGCACAGCTGTCCAGTGAAATGATGAGAACAGAACTTGTCACACAAGAAAGTGTGAGCATTGATCGCACAGCCTTAGGCCTGTGTGACTCCCTTCACTGACACACTCAACAGGTATGGCTTCAACACTCACTGTGCCACCAGCACATAGTAGAGTGCACATGAAACATGGGGTCCCCGCTCCTCCCAAAGCTGATGTTCCAGGGAAAGCAGACAATGCACCAGGAAGGTTCAGAAACAAAAGGCTTACGACTGAGAGAGACTTGAGAGGAGGAACAAGGATGTGGTCCTACTGACACAGTGGAACGAGAGAGGCTGGGAACGAGAGGAAGTGTGACCCAGGAGGGCTTCTTAGAGAAGGTGGAATTTGAGACCTGAAGGATGAGAATGTTCTAGATACAAAAGGATCTAAAAGGAAGGAAGCAGTGGGGACAGGGGATGGCAGCCATGCTGGCCCCAAGGCAGGACAGACATGACTGAGCGGTGTGTTGCAACAACACACTATGAAGTCTGTCTGTTCCTCCCCCAAGCTAGCCACTTCCATTCTGTTGTGTTTGCTGTAAACAGCTCATGCTTACGGTGATGAGCCAAATGGCGCTCACTCCCTTCCCCCAAATGCCGATGTTCAAATCCAGAAGCTACAAAGACCACACATGAACACTCAGTAGCTGTGATTAAGTTAATGATCTTGAAATGCAGAGATTATCCTGGATTACCTAAAAAGGTCCAATATCCTCCCCACAGAAGTCTTCATAAGATAGAAGCAGAGGTGTGGGGGACAGAAAGCCAAGCACAGAGGCAGGGCGCAGGGCCAGAGATCTGAACATGCTACACAACTGGCTTACAAGATGCAGAGGCAGGCTAGGACTGGTGTCTCAGCTGGTGAAGTGCTCCGCTGGGCAAGGGTGAAGAACTGACTTAGAATCCCCAGGGCCCACATAAAGCACAGCACAGAAGTGCATATGGGTAACTCAGTGTTCTACAGCAAGGTAGGGGGGACAGAGCCAAGAAACTCCCTGGAGAGCAAAGTAAGCGGCCTATCTCAAACTAGGTAGAAAGCAAGGACCAACACCCAAAGTTGTACCCTGTCCTCCACACAGGTGCCATGGCATGCGCACACCATACACAAACATAAAGATAGGGAGCCACCAAATCACAAATGGGTGGACCCTAGGAGCTGGATAAGATAAGGAGGCTAATTCTCCTCAAAGCCCACAGGCAGAGTACAACCTCATCTAGGCTGTCTTGAGACAAAAGAAACTCACATGGAACTTTTAACTCCCAGAACTGTGAGATAGTGAGTGTGTGTTCTTCCACACCTCTGGGCCTGTGCTGACTTGTTACAGCACCAGTGTGAAACTCATACACTCACAGAGCTCTGGGACATACCTGGTGCTCTCTGAACGCTAGACATGTTTTAATTCTTTATTCCCCACAACTCTCTGAGGAAGACACAACCTATTATCCTCATGTTACACATGAAGAAAGTGAAGCACACAGAGATTAAAGAACCTGCTGATTGATAAATGGTTTCTGTTAGTCTACAGGAAGTGAGAGACTGAAAGGCTAGATGCACCTGATGTGGCGCTTAGGAAACATTATAAAAATTGCATGACAAGCTATGTAGGGAGTGGACTAGAAGGGCTCTCTCACACATGTGCAGGTGTCCTGGGGTTAACTAGGGATGGACATGAGAATGAGTACCTTGGTGGAGGTTTAAACACTGGGTGAAGGAAAAAAGTCAAGGCAAGCAAACGTTCTTATGCATGGAGGGACATGGTGGTGTCCACCGCTGCCCACAGTCCCATCTTTGTTGCCTTGGTAACAGGACTGCAGGAGCTGCTTACTGATGAGCACTCGGGGTCTTCCCAGCAGGCGAAAGTTCTGTTTTCTGCTGCCCCAGACTACTTCTCAGCCTAAAAGAGATCAGCCCCCTGCAGCAATATGGAACACCTCTCTGCTACAGTTGCCGACCCAGTGACAGGGTGGTGTGACAGCTCTCTATAGTGAATCAACAACAGGAGTCAGGCTGCACTGGGTACAATCTGACCCATCACTTCTAAGCTGTGTGGCCTCCCTAACCTCAGCTGCCGCACCTGTAAAATGGGTAATTCTCAAATCACTCCAGAGTCCGCACAACAATTAAATGAGATAGTGCACGTTAAGCCCCAAGCACAGCCCTGGCACACACAAATGTCAACCGTTACTATGACTGGTGCCATTTTTATTACGATCCCTACAACTCTGTAAATAGCTCATGCCTCACAGGCCTAAAACAGTTGCTTGAAATGGTAACACTCAGGGGGCTGAATGTGCTGTGCACTATTGTTCACATCAAGACAAACAAGGATTATTCATAGAAATGGGCAACAAGGATAAAATCCAGAAATAAATCTTTTTTTAAACTCTCACATTGAGCTAGAAATTTTAACACTTCTCACAAGCCTATATACTAGCCAAAATACACACCGACACACACAGACACAGACACACGCACACACCCCCTCTTCCTGCCTTCACAGGGATCGCTTGGGATGGCCTTGAGTTTCCCTCATTCCTGACTGTACTTTGGTGGGCAGGCTAGAGACAAGTCCCAGGCCACCTGAGCAGGCAGAGATGGCCCCTGGTCCTGTAGTAATCGAGGGTCACCCACACGTCACAAAGGGGCACACAGGATGTATATCAGGGACGACAACACAGGCCACAGTTCTTTGCACCCTTTAGACAAACTACTGCATGGGTTTTCTGATACAGAGTGGGATGTGGCTCACAAAACTCAACAACACGTGGAGGGCGGGCTCCGGTGGAGCTTAATGTTGAACATTCACTGCTGCGGGTACAAAACAGATTGCTTATTCACCAAAAAAGAAAGAAAGAAAAGGCATTTCTAGGCCACTGGTTAATGGGGCCCAGGATGCAGAAGAGGAGCACTCACGGGAGACAATGCAGCTGTCACCCCAGGTCCACTCGCTCACTCTGCTATTTTGATGCCTGACAAACGTTCACATTTAAGAGTTCTAAGTACGGCAATTAAGAGCTCTTCAGAATAAATATGCTAAAGAAGCCTCTTTTTTTAAGAATAAATAAAAATCACATCAAAAAAAAAAAACTCCGGTAGGAATGCTGCAATTAAACTCAGCCCATGACAACAGCTGAGGACAGAGGGCAAGAGTCATCGAAGCTTTGGGCAGCTTCCTGCACCCCAACCCATCACCTGGAGATGGCATGCTTGTAGCCAAGGCTGGGGGCAAGGCCAGTTCAATCTGGGCAGGAACTAAGGGTTCGGCCTGGCAGTGTCATCTTCGTTAAATTCCATGATGACTTGGAAGGATAGTCAGGATTGGAATCGGGAGTGCTAAGGAGAAGAGCGTGTGTGGTTTCAAGTCGAGGCTTTCCAGTACAGCCAGCCTGGGCGTCCGCTCCCCTGTGGCACTTTGGTTATGTGAGGACAGCACTTTGTGTTCCTCCCTGAGTGGGAACTCAGCTCTCAATTTCAGGACAAGTACAAGCGTTAGACAATGATTAAGAACAGCATTCCAGCCAGGCGGTGGTGGCGCAGCCTTTAGTCCCAGCACTTGGGGGGCAAGGGCAGGCGGATCTCTGTGAGTTCGAGGCCAGCCTGGTCTACAGAGCTAGTTCCAGGACAGGCTCCAAGGCTGCAGAGAAACCCAGTCTCGGAAAAATAAAAAAAAAAACCAGCATTCCATATCATTTAATGTATTTAATGTGTCCATTGCTTTAGTTATGTAGCATGTGTACAAGTGTGCACCATGATGCACATGTGTAGAGCAGAGGACAACTTGAGGGAATTGGCGCTTTCCTTCCACCACGTGGGTTCCCACAATTGAAGTCATGCTTATCTACCGGCTGAGTTTGCTTCTTTAAGACGGGGTCTCCCTGTGCAGCCTAGGCTGGCCTCAAACTCATGATCCTTCTATTTCAGCCCACAAAGGGTGGGATTATAAGATGCCCAACTTTGCACGTTAATTTAATTACAGCATCTCCATGGGTTTCTAAGGGGGAAAAAGTAAAGCCAGGTATAGCTCAAAACCCTTACATGCTATTTACCTTTCATGCAACTAAGGTAATTCAGTTCACAGTCCCATGACAAGCTCCAACAGAAATTGTTTAAAGAGTTTTTTAAATTTATGTGTTTGAGTGTTTTGCCTGAGAGAGTCTATGTGTACCAAGAACATGCAGAAGCAGAAAGAGGCCAGAAGAGAGCGAGCATCAGATCTCACGGAGCTGGGGTTCTCGGTTGTAAATACCAGGTGGGTGCTGGGGACCAAACCTGGGTCCTCTGCAAAAGGAGCAAGTGTTCTTAACCATGGAGCTCACTCCGCAGCCCCCAAATATGCCTTTCTCAATGCAGCAGATCCACATGCCCCACAACCATCCCGAAACATCAGCACAATCCATTGTCTCTAAGACGCCACTAGCCATCTTTCTGACCTGCAGCAAATGCTATTTCCTGAAACTGACCATAATGTGAACAAGCCTTAGCTTGAGAGGCCTCATCCAAGCTCGCCTGAGAGCAATCAAACTATCACCTCACACAGCTCTGTTGTTCAAACAGGTCATGGGTCTAAGGTCTTCCCAAAATTCAAGCGTGGCAATATCTAAAGGTTATATTGTTGAAGGAAAGTTAAAAACTAAACAAGATCACTCCTCTACAAAGTTCTTCATCAAAATTCTGAGGCCATAGTATATGCCTGTGGCCCAGAACTGCAGGAAGAAGGGAGGAAATCAGACACATGCAGTAAAACACTCAACATAAAGTAAATTTCATTTTTAAAGAAAGTTAATCCTCTCAAGCCCAATGGCTTCCCCATGTATATTCCAGGATACATTTGGTGATATTTAGAATGTTCTTTCATCTTAAT
>LOJH01047260.1:0-13248 GCA_001685095.1 Ellobius talpinus
GGCTGGTATCTCAGCAGCTATTGGCTGAAGGAGCAGAAGGAGCTCCCGCAACACGAGAGCGTTCCTGTTACGAATGGGGGCCACTGTTTCTGACGCTACCAAACAAGCCAGTCAGCAGCTCACTTATCTACTCATAAATTTATCCCTTCAAATGACCCACAAGATAAGACCAAATGCCTTCTAGGAACAGAGACAAAGTGCTCCAGCTCCCCCTCAGGGCAGTCAGTCTCTGAGAAGTCACCCACTGTCTGCTCCTATCTCTTAGCAGTGCGAGTGCCTGTTCATTATTCCAAGATTCATCAGCAGGCTGAGGAAGTCACACGGTTGGTTGAGCCCTAGCTTGCCATACGCAAAGCTCTAGGTTACATCCCTAGCACCAAACAGAATCAAGTCTGGTGGCACATGTCTGTGAATCCAGCACTCTGGAGGCAGAGGCAGAGGCCACCCTTGCCAATAAAGTGAATATGAGGCTAGCCTGGGCTATGGGACACCCTGCTTCCAAAGAAAGAAACAAAAAAACAGCAACAGCAATAACTAAACTTTTTATACTCATTCTGATTTTGTAAATATGTCTTTCCCTGCACCATGGCCTGTTTGTGCATCTGTTGCCAGCTTGACACATTGATGATTCTCATCTACAAACGTGGACTATCTCTCTTTGATAGCCTAAGACTTTTGTAGTTTCCCTCCTATGTAGCTGATACTTTTCTCCATCTGTTAACACACACCTAAGTATTTTGTGTTTGGGGATGCTGGTGTACATAGTGTAGGTATTATCAGCAGCGAAGGGACAGGGGCACAGTGCCATGCTGCTACCCTGAGCTGCCTGACTTTTAGGGACCTTGACTCAGACTAAACTGGGGTTTGTGGCTTCCATGCTGGGAAGAATTTCAGGATTAGTCTGTTGCAAGCAGGATCTGTTATTTTATTAACAATATATTAGTAGAGGTACAGGAGTTAAGAGAGGTAGGTGTTCAGAAGAAAGAAAGACATATCCAGTTGTGTGGGGGGGGATCTGAAGGGAGAGTGAAGGGAAAAACATGTTCCCTAGTGTGGGCTCGGGCTTCTCCAATAGAGGGTAGGCAATTAGTAGTCTTAACTTTAGCCTCTGTGTGTGTGTGTGTGTATATATATATATATATATATATATACGTACATATAGATTTCTCTCCACCCCACACTCATCTACTAAGTGAAATGCCTTATACAATTATAATCTATAATTTGATAAGGTAAAACCAGGATCCACTAGGGTTGCACAAGGGTGAAGTCCCTTTGCTGCAAATGGGGTTTCTGGTGACATTCCTAGAAAATGGCTGGGAAGGGAAAAGGGTCTAGAACAATTGCTAACTGTGTTGAATTCTTGCTTTGCTATTGATGAGATGCTTCAACCAGATGCCCAGAAAGAAGCTTCTCTTCCTTCCATGAATGAGAAGTCTTAAAAAAGAAGCCATGCCTGCACAGACTGACTGATCAGAAGGTCAATATTGTGGCAAAGGGGATGTCTCAGGTTCAGATAACGATGACCTTAGCTTGGTCTAGCTTTAGCCCCAACTCCCCAGTAGCCATTCCTTGCTCACCTCTATGACAGAACTAGCATCCTGTGACTAACATGTAAACCCTTTGCAGTCCACTAGCTTTGTAGAGCACTAACCTCCACCAGCGCACAAGCTAGGGATATCCGCCATCCTGCTGAGGTTGCCCTGATGTGCCCACCGATGGATTTTACACTCGCCTTGACTTATGACTGTCTTTGTTCTATAAAACTATAAAGCTTTGTGAAACTGCTTCCACGTTAGAGCATGGAATTTGGGGTGACCCAAGTCTGTGTTCCTCGGCCTAGTCACTAAAACGGCTCGAAGATAAACTCTCTCTTATTCCCTTTGAGATGAGAGCTGTACTGACGCTCCTCATGTCCCCATTTCTCTGCCTTTCTATCCCACCTCATTCTAATTTCAGTTAGTTTAATGCTGATATATGATTAATGGGTTTTCTATATTAAGGTTGCACCCTTGCAAATTTGGGTAATTGCCTATTAATTCCAGAAAGTTATTTTAGATTTCTTCCCCTTCTTTTTCTTTTTAGAGAGAGGATCTTACCAAATTGCCCAACCCTGAATTCACCATATTCCTGTCAGGTTTGGGCTAGGGACTATTTGGGCCATGCACATCTGCAGTAGCCTCTTTCTCTCCCCTCACAGATGCTGTAAAAGAAATGGAAAGAAAAAGGAAATCGCCACCATGCTTTGGCTCTCAGAGACTCTGTAATCCTCACTTTTCTGGAGGAAGTTTACCAAGTACTTTAGGCTAAGGTAACACATTCCACATGATAGATACACCCCCCCACACACACAAAAGAAGCAAACCTTTCCCCTTTCCCCTGCCACCTAGGAATCAGACTGCCTAACTACAAGCATGTACTATGAGCAATTCATCAACTACATGCTATGAAGTCTCCATCTCTGAAACCTTTAAGAGGGGACCCCGTGGTTCTGAACGCTCCTCAGAGTCCCTACCATGTTGCCTTTCTTTGGTGTTTGTTAGCCATTAACTTACCCCAAAGGACAGTTCACCTCAGTGTCCCTTGAAACCTTTCACCTTTTTCTTCAGCATCCCTGCTAGTTGGGACAACAGGCTTTGCGATTTCTACACCGCCTATTATGCGATCTGCAAACAAAGGCAGCTTTATTTCTTCCTTTACAGTTTGGAATAATATTACTCCAGCACTTGCTGGGTTTTTTCCCAATCCTTCCTCTTCATCTGGGGTCAAGCTGTTGTAAATGGAAGGCATCCAAAAATGTACCTTTTGTCCCTTCATGATTGCCAAGAGCATTAACTAGAGTTAAGGTAAGAGCTTGTGGCTCTGGCAGTCCTAACAGTCACCAGACCTCAATAAGTCAATTAAAGGCCAAGTTAGCCGTGAACCACAGCAAAAGGTAATTCACTCAGTGGGACCCTACTGGGAAGGCAGAAGGAGTCCAGTGATCTACTTCCCATACCCAAGTCAGCTTCAGGGTCCTAACATGGGGGTCAAGTTTAAATGTAAGGCAAGAAGAATGCGTAATTAAGTGATCCTGGTCCAGGTGCGATCCTGCCCATCATTGACTCATCATGGTCTCACCCCATCCACTCTTTCCCCTTTGGCTGGTCCAGGCCTTAGTCTTTTCCTGTTACCAGCATGTGATTCTAGGGAAATTCCAATCCCTTGGGGAGTGAGGGGTACAAAGCTCTCTTTTAGAATACCTCATTCCTTCCTGGTATCCCAGTAACAACACGTTACTTTTCCTGTTACTCAGCATTTAGATGGTTAGTGTCTGGATTTTGGAGTCCACACGTATTTGTGTCCTCATTAAATTCATTCACCGTTTCCGCTTCTCGGTGTTACTGAAACCGGAAGTGTGTGCATGCCCTCCTGTGTGGGTACCTGTGTGCTTGTGCTGGTGGGAAGGGAGTGGGCACTGGAGACTGAACTATCAAGTTCAGCAGCTGGAATCAGTGGGCAGAGGAAGGCTGGAAGCTCTTCCTCTCCTGGGCTCCATCTACCAAGAGTGTGAGCAAGAAAAGCTGGCCATATGCAAATGAGGCCAATGCTATGGCAGGTAAATGTCCTCCTAGACAGGGTTCTACAGGCTCAAGGTCAGCACTTGGGGAACGCCCCCCCACCCCTCCCCAGTTCATAGGCCACTTCCATTCTTGGGAATGCTTTTCCTTTCTTTTCTTTTTCACTTTTACTTTTTTCTTTTATGGAAAAATAGACTTTTTTCGTACAATATATTCTGATTATAGTTTCCCCTCCCTATATTCCTCCCAGTTCCTCCCTCCTTCCCCTCCCATCTAAATCCACCCCCTTTTCTAGCTTTTGTTAGAAACCAAGCAGGCATCTAAGGGATAATAATGAAATAAAATATAACGAAAGATAAAATGAAAATGAACTAATTGGAATAGGACAAACCAAACAGAAGGAAAACAGCCCAAGAAAAGGTACAAGAAACAGAAATAGACACAGAGACACACTTGTTAGATTTTCAGGAATCCCATAAAAACACAAAACTATAAGTTATAATATATATGCAAAAAATATAAATATATATAAACATACAAGAAAAAAACAAAATAAGAGTGGTTATCAACTGGAGATAGCGTCTGGGTTAGGGATGGGGCATGCATCCACTCCTCTTAGCTCCAGACCCTATCTGCTGCAGACCTATGCTGGCCCTGTGCATGCTGCCATTTGTAGCTGGGTTGGTGTTTACATTTCTCCTGAGTTATTGGAGGATTCCCATTGGACCCCTTTGGCCAGCAAATCGATTAGATCTAGCCCATTCCCCATAACGAAGCTTTGTTTGATGATGAGAGATGTTCAGTTGGGTCTCTCTCTCCTCCATTATTTGTTGTTTTCATTTGATTACCTTTATATATGTCTACAGTTTACGAAGCTTCTATATACTGTTTGCATAGGCCCCTCAAATGACTCTTAATTTCAGCTGTCCATCCCCATACTCTCCCTTGTCCCCCTCTTCCCTTACTCTCCCTGGTTTATCCTCCTGTTCCATTCCCTACCCGCTTGTCCAGCCATAACTATCTATTCTATTTTGTTATTCTATTCCTAGGAAGATCTGTCTCCCCCCACCCCGCCATCCCCTTACCCTGTACCTAACCTCTGTGGTTCTATGGATTGTAGCTTGCTCATCACTGACCTAACATCTAACATCCACATATAAGTGACTACATCATTTTTGTCTTTCTGGGTCTGGGTTACTTCACTCCTTCACTGAGGATGATTTTCCCTAGTTTCATCCATTTACCTGAGAATTTCCTGATTTCATCTTTTAAAACAGGTGTATAATAGTCCATTTTCTTTATTATTCATCCATTGACAGAAATCTAGGTTGTTCTAATTTCTGGCTATTATGAATATAGCAGCAATGAACATGGTTGAACAAGTGTCTCTGTAGATGCTTAAATTTGGTTTTATCTTACAATGGCTTTCCTTTTTCATTTATTGTGATTGAAAGTTTTGCTGGGGATAGTAGTCTGGCTGGTATCTGTGGTCTCTTAGAGTCTGCAGCACATCTGTCCAGGCTCCTGGCTTTTGGAATCTTCATTGAGAAATCATGGTTTATTCTAATAGGTCTGCCTTTATATGTTACTTGGTCTTTTCCCCTTGTATCTTTTAATCTTTTCTTTGTTCTGTAAATTTAGTGTTTTGATTATTATGTGCCATGGAGATTTCTTTTCTGGTCCAATCTGTTTGGTGTTCTTCCTGCTTCTCGTATCTTAATAGGCACTCCCTTCTGTAGGAAAAAAAACTCTACAATTTTGTTGAAAGTATTTTTTTGTGCCTTTGACCTGGGCTTCTCCTCCTCCCTCTTTGCCCATTATTTATAGATTTGGTACTTACATAGTGTCCATTATCCTGGATGTTTTGTGCCAATTATTTTTTTTTAGATTTAATATTTTCTTTGGCCAAGGTATCAGTTTCTTCTCTCTGAGAGTCTCTCTTCCATCTCTTGTATTCTGTTGGTGAGGCTTGTCTCAGTTTCCTGTTCAAGTTCCTAAGTTTTCCATTTCCAGACTTCCCACACTTCGGCTTTACTTTATGGATTCTGTTTCCACTTTCAGCTCTTGAACTATTTTAGTCATTTCCTTCCACTGTCCGTGTTTTCACATATCTAATGGACTTGGTTATTTCTTCTTTAAGAACCTTTATCATATTCATGAAGGCGATGTTAAGGTCCTTGTCTCCTACTTCAGCCCTATTGCAGTTCTCAGGCTCTATTGTAGTAGACTGGGCTTTGGGGGGCAGATTGTCCTGGCTATTATTTGTTTTGCTCCCCCCAGCTCATAAGATTTCTCTGTGTAGCCCTAGCTGTCCTGGAACTCTGCTTCTACCTTCTCAGTGCTGGGATTCAAGGTGTATGCCGCCACTGTTAGCATTCTGGCATTATGCTGGCCAGTCAGTACTCAGGTAGCACTCTGACCGGCTCAGGGTCCATCAACTACGTTGCTGCCCTTATAAAAGGCGGCCCCGCCCACCTCCTCCCCGACCCCCTCTCTACCTCTAGGCCTCTTTTTCCTCCTTCTCGACACCACGCCTGTCTCCAGAGGCTGGTCTCCCCCTCTCCCCACCCTTTCTCATTCCCTCTCCCAATAAAAATACCCTCCACATGAATCCTGTCGCGTGACGTTTGTCTCTCTCCTGTAAAATTTTGAATTATAACAGCTGGCCTATTTACTTCTGTTGAATTACTTTGCTAATAGCTCTTAGATCAGTGAATGTTCTCCATTTTCCAGATATTTTAATTACAAATACAGGAGATTCCAAGGGCTAGTGGTTTCGTCCATGTGCTTAGCATTTAACTGCTTTTTATTAGCTTTTTAAGCGCCTGCAATGTTTCTTTAGTCGGGGGCATTGTTTCATCCATAAAAGCTTTAACATCCTTTTTTGTCCTTTAGGTTTTATGCATTTAATTTATTTTATATTTTGCTCCACCTGAGATAAGGTTTTAATGTATTAAAACTGAGTGGAGACCTCTAGTAAAGGACACTTGGGATTTTACAATTTTGAAAATTACAGATGCATCCGGTTTAGCTTTTACTAGGCCTAAGTCTTAATGCCATTTACTTGCAATTTTAGCATTGGCCTCTCATCATTAATAACAGTTTGCCAAAACACCTTTTTTCCTATACTTTTAAAACCCTTTATCCTGTAATTGGAACTGTTTTACTTTTAAAATATGGGGGTAACAACAACTGAGTAATTTTATAACCAGTTTCTATCTGTATTTTTTTTTTTACATAAGCCATCTATAGAAGCATTAAAACAATCTACAGGATTTTAGAGGTAACTTTAACTAATACTCATGGAGCATTTTTATAAAATCTTTAAAAAAGGACCCTTTTTTATAGATCCCAAGTAACATGTTAAAGCAACTTGCCAATTATTAACAGCTTGGATCAAATAATTCATCTGTATTTTATTTAATGGAGAAACAATTCCATAAACTCCTTATCAGTAAAAGATTATTGTATGAGCTTTTACCTTATAGCCACATTATATATCACCTAACAACCCAATCTGTTTCAGGTGTTACATTTTTTATAGAATATAACTATGGATTTTTAGAAAGCAACTTAAAGAGCAGAGCCAAATTTTCAGTAATAATAAACAGACAAAATTGTTATGCCCAGATCATGAAGTCTCCCCAAAACCAACTAGGAGACTGAGTCCTGTATGTAAAAGAAAAGAGCCTTTATTCTTACACAAGTTTGCAAACTCAAACTCTCCATGTGTCCAACATATTAGAGTGATCTGAGAGCTCCCAGCTCAGTTAGAGTTGGGTTTTTATAGTAGCAAAGGTGGCGGTGAAGGATTTCTAAGGTTCAGGACCCCTGACTGGCTGACATTTGTCTAGGGGTGTCCTGGTGAAAAACTATGCGTCTGTGCTGGCAGGTGACCCTATCTACAATGGTTGGAACATTAGGCATTTCCTTTTGATGGTCTGTTTTGGGGTGGTGCTCGGGTAATCTCAGTTTGTGGTTCTTCCTGAAACCAGGTATTCAGGGTAAACTACTGAGACTCAGGCCTCCATTAAACTTATCAATGGCTGAGTNAGGTTCAGGACCCCTGACTGGCTGACATTTGTCTAGGGGTGTCCTGGTGAAAAACTATGCGTCTGTGCTGGCAGGTGACCCTATCTACAATGGTTGGAACATTAGGCATTTCCTTTTGATGGTCTGTTTTGGGGTGGTGCTCGGGTAATCTCAGTTTGTGGTTCTTCCTGAAACCAGGTATTCAGGGTAAACTACTGAGACTCAGGCCTCCATTAAACTTATCAATGGCTGAGTCCTACTCTGGCAGGTGATAATGGTTGGAAGTAAAGAACTTCCTTTGGGTGCTCTGTTCCTATTTAGCTTATCTCTTACAGATTCGACATTTTTTCCCTTTTTACAGGAAAATCCTTTTTTGATTGATCATTTTTCCTTTGGAAAAATTGCTTTTATTTCCTTTTTTCTCTCTTCTCTATAGGGAAGATTTTCATTTTTATTTTTTTCTATTCTCTACTGGGAAGTTTTCTTTTTTCTTTTTCATTCCTTGTCTCGGGAACTTTTGTATTTCTAAATATGCAGCTAACCTCTCAGCCTTTTTAGTTTCTAAGTCTGTTTCATCTGATGAAGACGGAAGAGTCATCTCCTGTGCGCAGGTTTTTCTCACATTTATTGTCCTTTGAAACAGCATTCCCATTGACCTGTGAAGGAACATTCTCTTCTCCTGACTGACCGTTTCCAGCCTGAATGTCTTCCCCTTTATTTCCTGTTCTACTTTTGATGCAGCTTTAAGTGACCCCTCATTCTGCAACAGTTCCAGAGCACTGAATATTAAACTGCATAAATTCCAGATTTTTAATGGTATGGGATCTCAAAGTTGCTTTCATAACTTTAACTTTAGTTTCAATTGAATGTGAGGAGTTGCTGGGCAGTGGTGGTGCATGCCTTTAATCCCAGCACTCGGGAGGCAGAGGCAGGTGGATCTCTGTGAGTTCTAGACTAGCCTGGTCTACAAGAGCTAGTTCCAGGACGGGCACCAAAGCTACAGAGAAACCTTTTCGCAAAAAAAACAAAAAAGAAAGAAAGAAAGAAAGAAAGAAAGAAAGAAAGAAGACAAAAAAGAATGTGAGGAGTTGCCTGAAACCAATGGCAATGGCATTTAATATTACCCAAAGCTCTGTAGCTGATTTTCCTTCACTTTTGCTCCATCTCCTTTTAACAGACATTTTAATAACTGCATATGCTGTCGCTCCTGAGATGGGAAGCTTCCCATGACCCTGTCAATCCTGGAGTCCCCTTACCTTGAGGGTGCTTCCCCTTTCAGTTCTCAAAGTGGCCTGCTTCTCTGTTCTTTGCTAGCAGATCCTTTGTCCTTCTTTAAACCCCATGTTGGGCACAAAAATGTCACATGTAGTGTGGGGTGGGTGTGTGGCTTCATGCAGTTCCATGAAATGAAGACTCAGAGAGACTTTGAGAATGAACTTAGTCTTTGCAGCCACAGGGGCCCCAGCCTCAGTGGACTGAAGCACTTTCCCTTAACCCAGGGCAATTTTATTTTTTACCTATACTTACACTTTAACCAGTAGATTTCCATATGCTCAAAACAACCTGAATTAAGCTTCTAAAAATACAATGCCAAATCAAATATCTGATTCATGAGGTACCACAGTTTTCCAGGTTGCCCCTAACCAAGTTTTGCATAGGCTTTGTATCCATGGGAAACTCTCAGACAAGATTTACATAGGGCAACAAAAGGTATCTGTAACACAAAGGGTGTATTAGTGCTGGGTGCTAACTCCAGAGCTAGGCCAGGTATGGCCCAGTGGAGGTTATAGCTAGCAGAGGTAAGGGATGGGGTTGGGGTATTGTTTGCTAATCCTCTAGTGCCAGGCTGGGAGAAAATTGGGCTACAACTAATTGCTTAAGACTTTTCTCCCTTCCCAGCCATAAACCAGGAATATTTTAGGAATCTCATCAGAAGCCTCAATGTACCAAACCCCTTGTTCAACCCTAGTGGCTTCTGGTTTTACATTATCAAATTTTAATTCCAGCTAAGACATCTCCATAGAAACATCACAAATTACTTAGCAAATGGGGGGTCGGGGCGGGGGTTTCCTTAGCAGCCTTTAGAGCTGTAATTGTTTGTCCTATCCCTTTAAGAAACAAGCCCCGCCCACTCCCTCCCCCATCCACTGAGGCAAGAAGACTTCCTTTTGCTTCCAGCCTGTAAGCTCTTCCTTTCCATCTCTCTCTCTTTCAAAGAGGTAGCTGCTGCCTTGGCTCCTCTCTTCTCCCCTCCTCTCTCTCTCTCTCTCTGTCTCTGTCTCTGTCTCTCTCTCTCTCTCTCTCTCTTCTTCCCCCATCTCCCCTTCCTTTCCATAACCCACTAAATAAATATCCAACTTCCCTCTGCATGGCATGCCTATCCATCTCGGTCTCTCACCCACCATGTCGCTCCCGCCTGGGACTGGCTGCCTTTGTGGCCCGCCATGGTCTCAGGACCCACTGTCCACTTCAGCCTCTTGGGGACCTGCAGCATTTTACTTTTAAACCATAACAAGAGCTGCAACTTGAGAGCCATTAAAATGGTGAATCCTACTCAAGCTAAGTCAATGAATTGCTTACTCTTCCTTGAGGAGCCTGTACTCACACTTAGGGGCATCTTACTTTCTTTTCAGAGCCTTGTTTAGCCCTCACACTTGAACCTACTGAAAGTCTGTATCTTTAACAAAGCCACTTCTTTACTTTAACTGACTAGTCCTGAGATTCCTTCTGGTGTCGAAGCCACAAACCAAGATTTGACTGGAGTCACACAGTCCCTGAAAGTCTAGGAGACCTCCTTGGGCTAGTGAAGGTAGCAACATGGAGCCATGTCTCTGTCCTACCATTGACAAGAACTTCCTTCTATCCCCATGTTTCTAACTACTTTGGAAGTTTTATGGCTGAGCTAAAGTTTATCTTATATCTTTCTGTTTGTTTTCTTTTTCTTTCTCTTCTACTCTTTTTCTGACCTTTATTGTTTTTTATCACTGTATTGACTACTGTGCTGGCTGGTTTTATGTCAACTTGACATAGGCTAGAATCATTTGGGAAGAGGGAACCTCAACTGAGAAAATGTCTTCACCAGATTGGCCTGTGAGTAAGCCTGTGGTACATGTTCTTGATTGATGATTGATAGAGGAGGCCCTAGCTCACTGTAGACAGTATCACCACTGGGCTGATGGTCCTGGGTACTTTAATAAGGCAAGCTGAGCAAGCTATGAGGAGCAATCCAGTAAGCAACACTCCTCCATGGCCTTTGAATCAGTTTCTGCCTTGATTTCCCTGGATGACAGACTAGAAGCTGTAAACTGAAATAAACCCTTTCCTTCCCATGTTGCTTTTGGTCATGCTCTTCCATCACAGCAATAGACACCATCACTAAGACAACAATTTTTTTCATTTCTATGACCAAAGGCTTGACAAGAAGCAATGTAGAGGAGGAAGGGTTGGTTTGGCTGGTGATTTGAGGACACAATTCATCATGGCAGGAAGGCATGGAGGCAGAAGAAGTTGTAACTGGCATTCTCACACTGATGATGCAGGAAGCAGGGAACAGTAAATGTCTGGGGTCCCAGCAGGCTTACCCATTTTCCTTCTACCTGCAGCCCAGCCCCTGGGACACTGCCACTTGTCCCAGGGAACTCCAGCCCTGGTACACTGCTGTTTGGTTAAAAGCATCACCTCATCTTCCTAACACCCCTTTATTAAAGAGTCTGGATTGTTTAGTTGGGGGGCTTCACCCCAGCCCCCTGGCATCCATCTTGAAATGTTGAGTGGAAAGTTCCATTTCAAAGCTCCCTCTCCTGGGAGTTGTCTCAGTCCAAACTCCACCTCCAAGAAAGCCAGCCAAACAGTGACCCCTCCCCAGAGAAGGTCGGGACCACTCCCATAGGCTACTTAAACTGCCCCCCAGAGAATAAACATGTGGTCTCCTGGTTTTATGTGGTCTTTCAGGTCTCTGTTTCCCTTTCTGTGTTTTCCCGGTGTCGGTAGCCATTAAACCTGAGTATCTTTTAATTTGGTCTGATTGGAAATTATTGAGTCAGCAGAGAGGTTTGTTGCTTAATGAAAAATACTTAACATTTGGAGGTCCCACTGAGGGGGCTGTTTTTCCCACTGGCCCAGGGCTACATGTTGGAAAATGCCCTTCTCACCTGTGCTCTCCACTAGGCTAACATCAGCTTCCTCTCAGTGAGTTCCCCTTCTTTTTCAAGTACATGTCTATAGGGTCCAGGACCCATTACATTTATGTTTGTTGATTTTCAGGCTATCCTGTTGGAGTCACGGTGTGTGCCAGGTGCCCGACACAAGCAGCAAGGCAGACCTCACTGGGGTGGGAGTGAGGTGGGAGTGAGTGTGTAGAGACGTCTGCCCACTAATTTCTCACGAGCCCCTGTTTTTGACTCAAGCCAAGAGTCTTGTCACGGTGGACACATTGTGACAGGCATTGAATCCTGAGATTTGGCATAGACTTGTAAAATGGGCTCTTGTGAGTCAAAGCCTGATCTCCAAACACCCTTGGGCTGCCTTTTACAAAATTCCTTTTAAACTGGGGTTATCTAACACCTAACGTTAAAAAAAAATCAAGGCTCAAAAACACATGGTTTCTGGATGCTGTGCTCCTGCTCCCTCTTCCTCACCTCCTCCCTGCTTCTATAGCTGTTTACTGTTTTGTCTCTCACTATTTGTTCTCTACAATGGATCCATTTTCCTGTCCTCCCACTCTAAAACTGTATAGGTGTGCTGTTCTTTGGTTCTGTTCCCTCTTGCAGCATCTGCTAATCTGTTCCTTAATGGGACCACATGTGTGCTTCCCTGGCTTCTGTTGCTTGCCTATACCAGGGCTTTTAAGTTGGTCAGCTCACCAGGATCCTAAACAAACAAACAAACAAAAACGTTTTATTTGTCTGTTAAAATAATGTGGCCACAGTATGGCTTGTTTTATGTCTGTGTGAGTATGTGGGTGTGTTATTTGGGTGCTTGTTTATTTCTCTGTGTGTATGTGTTTTAAGATTTGTAAAACTTATAACTCCAGATTACAACAGCTCTAAAAAAATACAAACATTTGGGTAATCTCCATTTTGACCTCACTGACATCTTGGGTAAGAGTACCCATGTGTGCTAGTATTCTTTAACTTATTAAAATATTCCTTTAAATCTTCTTACATTTACTACCGTTGGTAAGCTGTAACTAATTGGGTAAAGTACATGTCTAAATTTAACTTATATGTCTAGTTTAAATATAACTAACAAGTAATGGTACCCAATTCTCAAGTGCCTTTACAGATCTGAGAGTATGGCATTTAACAAAAGAGCTTCTAACACTAGACATGCCAGCTCCTGCAGCATCCTATAGCTCCTCCAAAAAGATGCATGGTTACAAAAGACCTTCTGCCTCGAGCCTTGCCTTTGGGTATAGCAAAGTCATCCACACAGCAAAAGGCAGCCTTCCACTTCATCATCTTCCTGGATGCTACACCTGGGATAGATCTTCTCAGCCTGCCAAGACAGGTAGACTAAATCCTCTTCCCCGACAGGAAAATCTTCTGTCCTCTTGTACTCAGCAGCTAAGGGCAAGCACTGCTTCTAAGGTTGGTGTTCTCCAAGGACTAAGGAGAGACTTGGGATTGCCTGCATAGCTAAAAAGCTGTCTCATTTA
>LOJH01047261.1:0-12126 GCA_001685095.1 Ellobius talpinus
AGGGCTG
The DNA here is from genome assembly GCA_001685095.1 of Ellobius talpinus. Lineage (NCBI taxonomy): Eukaryota > Metazoa > Chordata > Mammalia > Rodentia > Cricetidae > Ellobius > Ellobius talpinus. Next base: position 8 of record LOJH01047261.1, read on the forward strand.
CTGCGATCCGCCAGGCCCGCGTTTGTTCACCGCCCAGCGGTAGCCGTCGACCGCGCAGCCTTGCAACCCCGCCCTACTACTCACCGGCTCCACCCCATCTGCTCGCCACGCCCTCGGAACTGACCCCGCTCCGGGCCCCACCCTATCCGCCCAGCTGCGTTTAAGCCACACCCATTTGGCCGAGGCACCGCCCCATCCCTCCCCCAAGCCCCGCCCCCAGAAGTCTTTCCGCTTCTCCCAGAGCTCTACACTCCTTCTCTGGCAGGAGGAGCTGAAAACCCGGAAAAAGGATTGGGAAACTCCAGCGAGCACTCTGCGCTTGCGCTTGGAGGGGGGGTGGCGCCGGAAACTAAAACCGGAGCGACTAAGCTTCCGTTTCTGGTTTTCTTCCAGTGTTTGGGTTTCTTCGCCGCCGGCCAAGATGAACCGATTCTTCGGAAAAGCGAAACCCAAGGCTCCACCGCCTAGCCTGACTGACTGCATTGGGACAGTGAGCATTTGACTTTGTATACCTAGACTCAACTCCGACCGGCCCATACCGAATTCCTCCTCCACCCCATTCCTGGTTCGGGCCCATTAAACCTCAGTTTTCTCCATCCCCACCCCTTTCATTCCTGTTTTCCAGGTCATTCCTGACCCCACAAACCAGAGACTCTGACACTTCATCACTGCCTCGCCCTTACTGCACTTAAAGCCCTCTCTGATGCCCCCCTACGCCCCATCCCTTCTTTCTCGCTTTGGTCCTCACATTCCAACCTGCCCTTCCTGGTTCATACACCCCACTTCGTCCAACCTGGTCTTTTACCAATCCTTTTCTCATTCCTCTTTCCTAGCCCCGGTCAGGGTTAACATATCTATCTGCCTTAGTCATGGATCTGAGTAGCACAAAATTCTGAACCTTGGCCCCTCCAGATTAAACCTGATTTCGGAAATGGCATTAGATCCCATCATACCCTGTGTCTACTGGCTCATTCCATACACCTTCATGTTGAGTCCCCAAACTGACGAGTCTCCCACTTGGGAAAACTCAACCAACCCAGTGATTCCCAAATTATTTTCTCGAGGGAGAATCTGGGAGGTGGGAGAGAGTTGATGAAAGCCTTCCGATTATTCTGGCTGGTATTCCCCATCCTTCAGTAAAACACTATTTTCCACTCTTTGCTATATCCTTCCTTTTGTTTTCTCTTCATCCGTATTCCTCGCTCTCCTCCTGCCCCTTCCAGTGTAATTATAATAATTACCACTACATTTGGCATTTTCCTCCAAGGTGGATAGCAGGGCAGAATCCATTGACAAAAAGATTTCCCGGTTGGATGCTGAGCTAGTGAAATATAAGGACCAAATGAAGAAGATGAGAGAGGGTCCTGCCAAGGTAGGTTAATGTTGACTGCTATAGGAAGTACTGTGTGGGGCAATGGTGGGAGGCTGCAGAAAAATACAGCTTGGTGTGTATACACGTAAGGATATATACTCTTCAGGAAAGGAAAAATACAGCTTGGTGTGTATACACGTAAGGATATATACTCTTCAGGAAAGGAAAAATACAGCTTGGTGTGTATACACATAAGGATATATACTCTTCAGGAAAGGGAGTACAGCCAGATACAAGAGGAGGCTGGTTTTAATGTGGTAGATAGAAGATGCTGATCTTTATTTAATGATAATGGGAATTGATATGTTCTAATAGGTCTCTGGAGAGGAGGGCTTGGTTGTACTCAGAATTTGGATGTGGTCAGGCTGGTCAGACTGGGATAGATATAATACAATGACAGGCCAGGAAAAAGTACAGAATTAGCATGTAGGACCAGTGTTCTAATACTATCACTGTTTAATAGACTATGGATATATAGCTATCTTGGTTTTTTTTCCAGCTTCATAACTTATTAACAGTGTGAACCAGTGCATTACTCAGCCTTAATTTTCTCATCTGTGAAATGAAAATATCACGTCCATTATAGTGTGAGAATTAAATAACAGGTCACCTACATGGCATTATGCCTAGAATATAGTAGTGTTTGGTAAATTTGCATGAAGAACCAACAGAAAGAGGAAACAAAGTTTGTGTAGAGGTTCTCAGCTTCTAGAAGGGAGAGATTTTTGAAGTTGTAAGCTGTTTCTAACATGAGGACATGATAGAGGTTGAACATGTTGTGTTTAAATTGAAGGCGACTGAAGAGACACAGTGGGCACAGTTGGGGCTGGCAGTAGGTACATCAGGAAAAAGGGGAGTAGTTCAGGGCATTGAGGTGTGGAGTGCAAAGGGTGCTGAGGCTTACTAACTAGACATTAGAGTTACCCGTGCTTAGGGGAAAAGTAGATAAGGAGCCTCTATGTCTGCCCTTTTGAAGAAAAAGCAAATAGGCACATGAGCTTGAGCATTGGGAGATTTCTTTTGCCATATATGTTCCCCTTTTTTATTGAATCTGTTTTTCTCCTCAGAACATGGTCAAACAGAAAGCCTTGAGGGTTTTAAAGCAAAAGCGGATGTAAGTCATATGCACCATCTCTTTTCTAAGAACAGTTTAAGCCAAAAGCAAAAAGGTCTTCATTCTTTGCTGCTTTTATCATTTTCTAAGTATTCTTGATTTCATTGCAAATTTCCATAATCTTCCATTATTTAATGTTACTAACTCAAGTTTAGGTAGCCGTATGGTGCTAGCGACTACGACTGTGGCCGGCCAGGTCCATATGGCTTGGCTTTCCCATTGTTTAGTTAGTATGGTCTTCTAGGGTTTTTTTGTAAAGTTGGGGTGCTAAGTATTTGCTCTCTCGCACCAGAACAAATGTAGAGGTCCACAGTTGGTTTTCAGTTACTGTGTCCCAGTGTTTGTGCAAAACCCAGTTAATACCTGGTGTTCCCCCCTGAGGACTGCTCAGCCTGTGCGATCATCCAGGCAGTTGTAAAAGCAGAGCATACTCAGCTTGTAGGAAACCAGAAAAATTGTTGACAACTCTGTTCCAATTTTGAAATGACTTTGTAACATATCAGATGCTGTCTTTTATTTTTTTTATATTAAATCCCATCAGAAAAAGCTAATAATGCCTACAATGGCCGCTGTCTTTTATTTTTTTTTATATTAAATCCCATCAGAAAAAGCTAATAATGCCTACAATGGCCAAGATGTGTTGCAACTATTACCTTCTTAGTGGCAATTGGTTTTAAAGTATCTTGTTTTTCTTATAGAAGAAATACAGTTTGACTTCAATGGCGTAGGCCTATAATCCTAGCACTTAGGAGGTAGGGGAAGAAGGACCAGGAACCTATGAGCCTTGGCTTCATAGAGAAACCAAGGCTGACCTTGGCTACGTATGACCCTATCAAAAATTAAGTAAACAAATAAACTGAGCATGGTGGCACGCACCTGTAAACCTAGCGCTTGGGTGTGAAGGCAAAAATATCAGAGGTTCAGAGCTACCCTTGGCTAGTAAATTCTAGACCATCCTGGGCTATATGAGTTCCTGCTTCAAAAAATAACAAATAAACCCTTTTTTTTAAAAAAAAAAAAGGGGGGGAATATAGATTTATTGCAGAAACTTGGAAAATATATCAAGCAAACAGATATAAAGAAAATTTACCTAGATTTGTAGGAAACTGAAATTATAATGTGTCTTCTATATAAGCTATTCTTTTCCACTTCAAACCATACTTTTTTCCCTGTTTCTATTTTTAGAGATAGGGTCTTGCTATGTGCCAAGACTGGCCTCCAGCTCTAATCCCCTGACTCAGCTTCCCCAGTACTGGGATTAGAACCATGTGCCACCCTGCCTAATTTAATGGAGTCATCTGCTGCTTGCCTGGATCATGAATTACCTATTTTTCTTCTGTTAGTTAAATGGTTTCCAAATGTTGTGTAAAAATCATGGTGACAGCTGGGCGTGGCGGCACACGCCTTTAATCCCAGCACTTGGGAAGCAGAGTCAGGCAGATCTCTTGAGTTTGAGGCCAGCCTGCTTTAAAGAACGAAATCCAGGACAGCTAGGGCTACACAGAGAAATCCTGTCTTGAAGAAGAAAAAAAAATCATGGTGACATAAGTCTTTGACATAATATTATAATTGGATCGAAAACTTTAAAGAGTATCAGACATTTAAAGTATCAGTATTTCTAGTATCAGACATCCGATTTATATTAAGTCAGATGTATAGCCTAATTATGGATATAGGATTATTAAAGTGTCCTTAAGTACACTTCGAGTCTACCTGAAAAACATATAGCTATATGTATGAAGAACCTTAAAAAAATAATCTTCCCCTTTGCCCCAAGAGTTCCACTTCTGAGAATTCATCTTGGGAAATAATTGGAAAAATATGAATAAGATGTAAGAAGATACAGTGCAGACAGGAGCAGTGGCAGACACCTGCTTTACCCGGATTTGGGGAGCTGAGCAGAGGGTCACTACAAGTTTGAGGCTGATCTGGATTACAAGACCCTTTTTCAAGAAATAGAAAAAAGAAACAAATACTATGTTGTTAAGTGGGAATAGTTAAAATTCAGATACATTCAAGGGGGAAAGATTTGGAGGGGTTTTGTTAGAATGGGTAGTTTTTAAATGGTTTTCATTTTAGTTTGTTTGAAGAAAATTCCCGTATTTAGTTTGAGGCTTCTTCCTTCTTAAGGATTTCTGTCTCCCATTTCCAATTCTCACTTGTCTCCAAAAAGGTATGAGCAGCAGCGAGACAACCTTGCCCAGCAGTCCTTTAACATGGAGCAGGCTAACTACACTATTCAGTCTCTGAAGGACACCAGGACCACGGTATGCCCAAAGCACTTTTTCCATTTTAGTTTGTTTGTTTTATTTTTTGAGACAAGGTTTTTCTGTGTATCTTTGGCTGTCCTGGAACTCGCTTTGTAGACCAGGATAGTCTCAAACTCAGAGATATGCCTGGCTCTGCCTTCCAAGTGCTGTGGTTAAAGACGTGTGCCACCTCCTCTCGGCTCTATTTTAATTTTTAAATCTCATACACTTTCCCATGGTTTTTTAAATGATGTTTAGCAAACATGACTATGTGTTTGTATGCTTTGTCTGCATGTTTATGTGAGTGCCTTGTGTGCCTAGTGTCAGAGAAGTTAGAAGAGAGCATCGGAGCCCCTGGCTCTGGAGTTGGAGATGGTTGTGAGCATGTGGATGCTGGGATCAAACCCAGGTCCTCTGCAATAGCGTGCTGTTAAGTGGGAATAGTTAAAATTCAGATACATTCAAGGGGAAAAGATTTGGAGGGGTTTTGTTAGAGTGGGTGCAGGTGACTGAGCCACCTCTCCAGCACAAACATGACTTCTCAAAACAGTGTATTTTTAGGGCTGGGGATGTAACACAATGGTAGAATGTTTTTTTAGCATGTATGAGGGTCCTTGTTCAAATCCTCAGTACTTCAAAATAAAACAGCAAATATGTTGTGCTTTCTTCTACCCTTTCTTAGGTGGATGCCATGAAACTGGGAGTAAAGGAAATGAAGAAGGCATACAAGCAAGTCAAAATTGAACAGATTGAGGTGAGCTGTCAGCTGGTTTTTTGCAAGATGTGTACTTGAGAATAAACGTTGTGGCGAGAAATGCAGAGAAAAGGGATGAACTTCGGGGCCTGCTGTTTACTAGTGTAGTGACTTCAGGAAAGGGAAGGATGCTAAAGGCCTCAGTTTCCTCATTGCTAATGCAGAGATCCCAGTACCACACACAGTTATTATGCAGGTGAGATATGTGAGCTGTCTCCAAGTATTGTGCCCTCCCCCAAAAAAAATCTTGCAAAGAAGCCCAGACTAGCTTTGAACCTTGCCTCAGCCCTCTAAGTGCTAAGATTAGAGCGCACACCATGGTGTTAAATGAGGGTGTGTATGTAATCCGTTTACACAATTGCTTTTCTAGTATCTTGAGTAATTTTCTTTACATTTGGTAATAAATTACTAGCTTCTTGAAGCTACCATTTCCTTTGAGGTCGAGGATTTGGTCAGGAAGGTAAGGCCTGTAAGCCTGGCTACTTGGTCAGCTCCCAGGTGAACATCCCTCGTGGCAGGCAGAGGAGGCAGTAGTGAGCATCCCATGTGGCAGGCGGAGCTGGTGGGAGAGCATAGTGGCCTGGCAAAGGAAAAAGGCTCCTTCCTAAATCTATGGCACAGTGTCAACCCTCTGTTTAGAACCCCTCTTTCCTTGAAGGAAGGGATTTAATTTTGTTCATTCAGCCTTTATCCCCATTGCCTTGAAGATACCTGACCATACTTGAGGCCCAGGAAGGATTTAAAGGTTAAAGGTGATGCCATACTGTTCTAGTCGAGCAGTGTTGGCTGAGTGAGCAGTCACTATGTCCCAGGCTTTTTCCTGGCTTCACAAAGATATTCTCAGGTCATCTCAGTCTTCAGTAGGAATGAGGGCATCCGTCCCCTGCCTTACTCCTTTCCACTGCCCCCTTACACAGCCCTTGAGTGATCCTAGTCTTTCACAAGTCTCTGTTTACGTGGCATTAGGCATTGTTACAGCTTTCAGGAAATTCACTGAGAACAATATCCTGTGTGCTCATGTGTGTAATACCATTATAGCTTACTAGTCCCTGAAAGTTGGGTAGGACTCTTTGTAGTGTTGTTTTGTATTTGAGACAAGAGCTTGTTTTGTAGCCCAGGCTAGCCTATCTTACTATGTGTGCTGGCCTTCTCCTGCCTCAACCTTCCAAATGTGTGGATTATGGACTTGTGGTTTCAGTGAGAGCTGTTTAATATGAACATAAGAGAATCTTTGCTTATTCTGGCTTCCTTTCTTTGGGGTTTTGTTTTGTTTTGGGTTTTGTTTTATTTTTATTTTTTTTTTCTGAGACAGGGTTTCTCCATGTGTAGCCCTGGCTGCCCTGGAACTCACTGTGTAGACCAGGCTGGCCTCAGACTCAGAGATCTACCTGCCTCTGCCTCCTGAGTGCTGAGATTAAAGACATGTGCCACCACCACTGCCTGGTCGGCAGGGAAGGGAGATGGTATTGTTTTGGTTTTTTAAGATTTTAATTTTGTCTATAAATATGTATACATATATATGTCTATGTATGGGTTTTTGCATGTGCGTGCAATCTCTTCTGAGATCGGAAAAGGATGTTGGAACCCTTGAAGTGAAATTTACAGGTACCTGTGAGCGACTCTGATACAGATGCTAAACTCAGGGCCTCGGAAGAGCAGCACATACTCTTAACCCTAGACCCTCTTTCCAGTTCAGGCTTGCTTTGCGTCTGAGACAGGATGTCATTCTGTAGCCCAGGCTCTTCTAGAATTTACTGTATTGCCTAGGCTAGCCTTGTCCTTGTGGCAGTCCTCCCAGTCCTCCTGCCTCAGCCCTCACAGTGCTAGCATTACAATGTATTCTACCACATTCAACTTCCTTCTGGCTTTTGGGTGTTTCCCCATCTCTCCCATTACCCTCTCTGCCCCAATGGACTATAGCATGACAGACCCCATTAGCATGTGTGTATCTTTTGGCTAAGCTGCAGACCTTGGAATCTTTTCAGGTTTATTTTTCTAATATAATTATAAAACATTTTAGGGTTTTTTTTTTATAGCTCTAACTTTTATATTTTTTGTTTCTATGTATAATTGTTTTTATCCTTTAAAAAAAAAGACTTCAGGCCCAGCATGGTGGTGCATACCTTTAGTCCTAGCACTTGGAAAGCAGAAGCAGGAGGATTTCTGTGAGTTTGAGGCCAGCCTGGTCTACACAGGGAGTTCCAAGACAGTCAGGGTTATGTAGAGATTCTCTGCCTCAAAAAACAAACAAAAAAGTTGTATTTTTATTTTTCAGTGTATATATATGTGTGTCTGGTTTCTGTGCACATGAGTGCAGTGCCCATGGAGGCCTGAAGAGTGCAACAGATCCCAGGAGCTGGAGGTATAGGTGGTTGTGAGCTGTCTTCTAGAAACTGAACTCAGGTCCTGAGCAGGAGCAGTACACACTTCTAACTACTGAGCCCTCTCTGTCTCTGCCACCCACCCCAACTCTCTTTTTAAGTCTTTTTGTCTTTGTTTTTCCCAGACATTAGGGCAAATACACTTTTTAGATTAGTCCTTCTGTTTAGTTGTTTTAGTTTATGCAGTATTGAATTTAAAGATAGATTAATCTAATACTTTGCATGGTGACTTTTTTTCTTTCTGTGTCTATCCTAGACTCTATAAATAGAAACCCTATGCATAGGCTGTGTAGTGGTTGCAGGCCTGTAATCTCAAGACTAGGAAGGAAGAGGCAGAAAAATCATAAGTTCAAGGCCAGCCTAGGCCACAAAGCAAGACCTTATTCATAAAAATAAGATAAAAAGAAATCTTACTCATCAAATGATTTGAGAAGCAACACACACACACAGACACACACACACACACACATTTTGGACACAGAGTCTTACCATATGTGTGGTCTAGAACTCATGACAATCCTACCGCTTCAGCCTCAAAGTGTTGGAACTCCATGCCTAGCTAGGGAGACTTCTTGATATGTATCACCATAAACTTGATTTGGCTCCACCTTCTGTGACTTTACTCCTTGGTGAGTGTTTCAGCAGTGCTTCTCGAAGTAAGATGACGCATGTGCGCTTGGGGTTTGACACCCAGGTGTACAGAAAGGTATTCTACTTGGTCTCTCCACTTTCATATGGAAAAACAAGCTAGGCTGCCAGGAAGGAATTCACAAATGACTTGTCGCTCTGGAAATTGGTGGGGGGTGGTCCGAAGGAAGAAGGCAAGAAGGAAGTCCGGTTCAACACAACTCAGCCAATGTTGGTTCAAACTTTGTATGACACCGGGTAATTTATTTTAGGAATATTTAAGCACAGCACAATTTGGGAAAAGTTTCCTGATACTAGTTAACTCAGTCCTATGTACACAATAAAGCTTAAGACATGACTGCATCAAAACTCTCATGAAATACAAGAGGCCTCTTTCACGTAGATAGGTTCTATAGATTAACTAAGGAAGCAGTCTCAAGGCAAACAAGCTCATAAGGGTCCAGGGAAGATGGCTCTATGTATTGACTGACATAAACGGGCACAAGACAAGGGTCCTAGGGGAGCCTTGTGGCCTGTGATAGTGCAGAGGTCACCAGGCTGTTAACCACCTCTGCTCCCAGCCTTCTGGGCCAAAAACATGTTATCCATCTCTCCCTATGAAGAGACAACTCTGCGTGTTTAACACTCCTGGCATCCCTAGCGCTTATCTGAGAGCACAAGGACCCCGTGCCTCCTCCAGGAAACGGTGGTGCTGAGTGAAACCTGCTGCCCTGTGAGCAGTGGCCACAACCCCTCTATATATGAAGAATATACTGATGTTTGGCCTGGTTTTTTTTTAATTTTTAAAATTTTGTTGTTGGTTTTGGTAGTGGTGGTATTACAGATTGAACATAGGGCCTCTGCAAGAGCAGCAAATGCTCTTAACTGCTGAAGAATTTCTCCAGTTTCCCCCTTCCTCTTTTTTTAAGAACTTAAATTATGTATATGCATATGTGTCTGAGGAGGGGTTTGTGTATGTAAGTGCAATTGTCCTTTGAGACCAGAAGAGGGAACCAAGTCCCATAGAGTTAAAGTTACTGCCTCGAGCTCAGGGACTTGGAAGAACAGTATGTGGTCGTAACCACGAGCCATCTCTTAGCCCAATCATCCCATTTTTTTAAATGAGGAAAATAGGGCTGAGGGTAGAGCACTTGCCAACCATGATCAAGACCCAGGGTACCATCCCCAGTATTGGGGGGTGGGGAGGCACTTGGGTTTTTTGGTTTTTTTTAATTTTTACATTTTTAATTTTATGTGCACTAGTGTTTGCCTGCATGTATGTCTATTTACCATCTGCCCACAGGGGTCAGAAGAGGACATCAGATCCCTTGGGGCTGGAGGCACAGACTAGACTGTTGTAAGCCCCCATGTGGGTGCTGGGAAACAAATGCTGATCATCTAAAAGAGCAACACACTAATGCTGTTAACCACTGAGCCGTCTCTCCAGCCCCAGGAAGGCCGACATTGCTTCTCATTAAGTAGTGCAAGATTCAAACTGGGACGGTAACTCAGTGTTAGAGCGCTTACCTAGCATGCACAGTACCACCACCATCAGAGAAGTTCATTTCTAAGTAAGAGAAAAGAAAAGTGGAAGCCAGAAGTCAGGCCTGGTAGCATACACCTGTAATTCCAGAACTTGATAAGTAGAGGCAGGAGAATGAGGGATTTAAGGTCATCCTTAGTTACAAAGTGCATTTGAGCTCAAACTGGGCCACATGAGATTCTGTCTCAGAAAAGGGGGGGACAGACCCTCAGGAGTCCTTTGGAGCATCTGTGCTTGTTGACTAAGCCTGTTTCTGACTACTGTCATGTAGAATGGTGACTGACAGTTATGGAGAACTGGTTATATAATCAGCATTTTTATAATTTCTCATTTGGGGCCAGTGAGCTAGCCCAGCAGGTGAGCTTGTCACCAAGCCTGGTGGACCTGAGTTCAGTCCCTGGGATCCACAGGTGAGAGGGGGAAACTCTCAGAATTGTCCTGACTTGTAATTGTGCACTGATGGCACATGCTCCCATGTATGTGCACAAACACACACAAGCACGCATGTATGTGCATAAATAAATACTATTTAAAAATTAAATTTTAGTTCTCATTCCTAAGTGAAAACCTTACCTTGTCACGGTAAACCCATTTTGGGGACCCTTACCTGCTACAGAGATCTATTGTTTACTTCTCAGTAAAACTTGCTTCCTTACACTTGAAGAAAAAAATGAGGATCAGCAGAAAAGAGTCTGGAGAAGGGACCACAGGTGTCATGTCAGGCCAAGAAGGTCCAAGAAAAGGCCCTGAAACAGCCAAAAAAGCAGGCCAAGGAGATGGGTAGGAAGGCTTCCAGGCAGAAACAGAGAGAAGGGCAGAAGAAACTCAAAAGTAGAAGCCAAGGCTAAGAGGAATTCAGAAATCTGGCAAAAAGTAGGCTTTTCCTTGTCCCTAAGATTACGATGACACTTTTCCGTTCCTATTTAAACCCTGGATTCCCTGTTGTCACATCTTTTGCCACCTGTAGCTAGAATGAAATGTTATACTGGAGCCTGCTGAAGATTATAATAAACTTTAGTTTAAAAAACAACAAAATCATACAGTCTAGTTTTCATTCAGCTGTTTCCACCTTTAAATTCAGCTGTGAGTTTCCGGTAAACTGAGTCTGAAGTCCTGCCGGAGCCTGCTATCCCTCCTTTGTTGTGTTCTGTATTCTGTGTCACCTCCAATTAAACCAATTAATTTAAGAGGCTAAAAAAGAAAGAAAACCTTGTCATATATATTTCCATAGGATTTACAAGACCAGCTGGAAGATATGATGGAAGATGCAAATGAAATCCAGGAAGCCCTGGGTCGCAGCTACGGCACCCCAGAGTTAGACGAGGATGACCTGGAAGCAGGTGAGTGCTCTGCAGTGTGCATTAACTTCAGAGTCATTCCGGAGCCACTGCCTGGGACTGGTACCCAAATGCTGGTTAAAATTCCTCTCAGGACACCAGACATGGTGGTACATGCCTTTAATTCCAGCACCCCAGAGGGCAGAAATAAGCCAATCTCTGTGAGTTCAAGGCCTGCCTGGTCTATGTAAAGAGTTCCAGGACAAGCCGGGCGGTGGTGGCGTTTGCCTTTAATCCCAGCTCTCGTTAGGCAGAGGCAAGCGGATCTCTGTGAATTTATTCTGCCTGCCTCTGCCTCCTAAGTGCTGGGATTAAAGATGTGCACCACCACTGCCCAACAAAAAGTTTTAAATTGAAATAGATAAAAATAAAGATTAAGAAATAGAGATGAGTCCCTTTTCCTTTGTATTATATTTGCTCATTAACCATTTGACTAACTTTGGGGAAAAGAAGCCAGTTTTCTCTTCGCAGTTTTCTCTGATGAAACCTGTTTAATTTCAGAGTTGGATGCACTGGGCGATGAGCTTCTGGCTGATGAAGATAGTTCCTACTTAGACGAAGCAGCCTCTGCGCCTGCAATTCCAGAAGGTGTTCCCACTGACACAAAGAACAAGGTACTGTTTTCCCCAAGGAATCTGGCTGTAGTCTCAACAGTCCTGCAGATAACTAATGTGGCCACAGGCAGGACTCTTGGTTTTTCGAGACAGGGTTTCTCTGTAGCTTTGGAGCCTGTCTTGGAACT
>LOJH01047262.1:3197-13248 GCA_001685095.1 Ellobius talpinus
TAATATGAGCAAAGGGGTCAAGACCATGATGGTGATACCCACAGAAACAGTTGACCTGAGCTAGTGAGAGCTCACTGACTCTGGGCTGATAGCAGGCGAACCCTCATAGGATTAAATTGGGCCTAATGAATGTGGGGGACAGTTGTGAGGCTTGGACAGTCCATGGGGCAACTGTCAGTGGGATCAGGATTTATCCCTAGTGCTTGAACGAGTATCTAGGAGCACATTGTTTTTGGAGGGCTACCTTGCTCAGTCTAATTAAAGGAGGGAGAGCCTTGGTCTAGCATCAAAGTGAAGTGCCAGACTTTGTTGACTCCCCATGGGAAGCCTTACCCTTTCTGAGGAGTGGATGGGGGTGGGTGGAGAAGAAGTGGAGGAAGCTGGAGGAGGGGAGGGAATGGGAATATGGGGATAGCTGTGTAAAATAAGAAAAGATTGTATTGAAAAATTCCTAATAAAAAATAGAAAAAAGAGCATGTTTTCCCACAAGAGTTAGAAGAACTCCAAGCTAGTCTTGAGATATATGTAGAAATAGAGAAAAAAGCTTGCATCTACCCAGTTTGAACCAGGTAGCTTTTCCCAAGTAGGCTCTGGCCTTCATATGCTGGCCACTATTCTTGACTCATAATGGAGTATTCTCACACACCACTCCCCAAGTATGCACAAAGAGTCTCTCAATAAAAATTGTTGTGTGATATGTCACACATACAAAACTACATAAGATTTATGTGTGCAACATAAATGTGAGTCATACATGCACAGCCATGTGCCCTCCCTCCAGCTGAGGCAGATCTTTCCTGCACTCCACCACACTGAGTCCTGGTGTAAAACCTATTAACTCTTGTCCCCACCCTTCCCTATGGAGTAATCCACAATCGCAAGCTCATGTTTGTTATCACTTTAGAGTCTTATCTTTAGGTTTTGATGCCTCTGCATAAACTACAAAATAGTTCTATTTTGCCCATTTTGGAACTTGCTGAGTGGGACGCCTTCTGGATGCAGTGATGAAGCCACGAGACTCACCTTCTAGGCATCTGTCCACCTGGGAACAGATTGGAACCAAGAGCTCAGGAGCCAAACTAAAAGCAATAGGTGTTTGTGCTGGTTGGTACCACGCTCTGTTTACTGGCTGTGACTGGTTATGTGAGGAGATTAAGGCTAATGTGTTTCTTAGACAGCTCTTTTGTGGACACCCTTGGGGGCCAGGGTCCCCTTTCCTAGACTGCTCTGTCATCTCTCCTACTTTCCTGCCTTGCTTTCATGACGCCAGCTCACGCACAAACTGGTGGCTCTTCTAGACTTTCCTGGTTCCAGCTACCATCTTCCACGAAGCTCTTGTCTCTAAATGAAATTCTTATGCATTTAATGCCACTTGGGTGTCTGCTTTTCCGAAAACTTGAAAGCATTACCCTCTAACACCATTGGCTTCTCTCCTAAATACATTTTATGTAGTTAAAGTGGGTGTGTGTAGCAGTCACAGTTCACATATGGAGGCCAGAGGGCAACTCTCTGGAGTGAGAGCTCTTGAGAACGTCACACTGTTGGTCCCCAGGGAGAAACTTGGGTTGTCACCTTGATGGTAGGGGGCCTTTACCCATTGAGCCATCTCACTGACCCACTGTTGACTGTCTTCTTACAGTAAAGGTTTTCTTTTTGCATTCCATTGATGCTGATGTGTGGATTTATTCCTTTTCTCCACTGTGTAATTTCAACTGTTTTTATGTTAAATTCTACTTAGCTCTTTGTTGTAGACAAATTTATTGTTTCTTTCTTGTTTTTTTGTTTTATTCAAATTACACAATTTCACCAGAGGCTTGAAAACAATGTTCTGCCTGTTTCTGTGCAGTAGTTACTTCTATCTTTGCCACAAGAAAGCAAACTGAGGAAGAAGATTTATTCTGACTCACAGAATAAACAATATTCAGTCCATCATTAATCACAGGGACGGCACGGAGGCAGGAGTGTGGGATACCCATCGCACAGCATCATCAGTCAGGGAAGTGAGGCAGGTGAATGCCGAAGCCGAGCTGCCTCCTCAGGGTTTCAACCCATGAAACGACACCATGCACATTTAGAGTGGGTTGTACCTCTTCAGTTAAGCCTGTTGAGAAACACCCTAATGAACATGTCAGAGGTGTGTCTCCTAGGTAATTCTCAGTCTAGTCAAGCCACCAATAAAGCTGGACCATTATGGCCCACAACATAAGAAGGATATATCTTCAAATTACAAGTAAATATGAAATTCAAATTTCATGGTGCCTAACACGTTTTGTGGCAATGCAGCCATAGTTCCTTGCTTCTGTACTGTTGAATTACTGCTGTCCTGGCTCTAGTGCAGAATTAAGCTGTTGCTGGATGATCTTCAAAGAGTCAAATGTTTGCTGTTTGGTCCTTCACATGAGGAGTTTGCTGAAGTCTATAAAGAATGCTACTGTGAGGGAGGACTTTAGAGATGGCTCAGCAGCTGAGAGTATTTGCTGCTCTTCCCGAGAGCCTGGGTACTATTCCTAAACCCCACACGGTAGATTATGACCATCTGGAACTTCAGCTGCAGAGAATTCAGCGCTTCTGGTTTCCTCTGGCACCTGTACTCATGTGCATATACCCTCATGCAGACACACACAGCCATATATAACTTAAAATGCTAAGAATATATTTTTTGAAAGGAATGCCACTGTGATTTTGGACATATCTCCTGGTGCACATAGTTAAGCCTCAGGAAGGAGAGAGCTATGTTTGAACTGTGGGATACATACACACTTCTTTTGTTTGGATAAGTGTCCATTTGTTTTCCAAAGTGGTTGCAGCCATGGGTCTATGACCGAGCTTTCTCTCTTCCCTCTGCAGTGAGCAGAACACTCTTGATCCAAACCTTGCTCACAGTTAGACTTGTCCAGTTCTTCAGTTCTTACTGACTGAATGATGTGGCAGGTTTCCTCATTATGATTTTAATAATTATTTTCCTTAATACTAATGAAACTGAGCAGATGCCCATGGCCCATTTTATTTTTGTCTATTTTTATTTCTTTTCTCTCCAATTTTTATCATTGTTCTTGATGAACATACATATTCTATGAGTTCTTTATCATTTAATTTACTGAACTAAGTAACATTCAATTCATGATTTATTTTATCATTATCATTATTATGTTTATTATATCTTAGCAGAATTTCTCTTCGTTTTTGTAAATTATTTTATTTTATGTGTATGGGTATTTGAGTGTACCATGTGCATGGTACCATTGAGTCTGTACCATGTGCATGCAGTGTTTGGAGAGGCCAGGAGTGGGCGCATATCTCTTGGAACTGACGCTACAGACTTATGAGCCACCCTGTGGGAGCTGGGAATTGAATCATTGAATGCAGGTTTCTTGGAAAAGCTGTCAGCACTCTTAACTACTGAGTCATCTCTCTCCAATCCAGAAAAAAATTGCTTACATATATGAATAGACATACTTAGTTTCCATGTAGCTGGGTGAATGCAAACTTTAAGCATCCATGATTATCTTTATCTTTAGTGACACTTGCTGATGTGGAATTTCCCTTTGTATGCTGTGATTAGCATTGATTAATAAAGAAATTGCTTTGGGCCTATATCAGGGCAGAACAGAGGTAGGCAAGGAAAACTAAACTGCATGCTGGGAGAAAGAAGGCAGAGTCGGGAGAAGCCATATAGTCCCGCCAGAGACAGACACTGGAGGGAACCTTGCTGGTAAGCCACAGCCACGTGGTGATACACAGATTAATAGAAATGGGTTAAACTAAGATGTAAGAGCTAGCCAATAAAAAGCTAGAGCTAATAGGCCAAGTAGTGATTTAATTAATACAGTTTCTGTGTGATTATTTCAGGGCTGAGCAAACTGCAAACAAACAAGTGGCCTCCCTCCTATAACTTGCAACCTTAAAGTCTGTTTTATCAGTCTTCTTTTTGTTAGCAATTTCACTTTTTTATCCTATGCTTAAAGTATGTCTTATTAACAGCATGCAGCTCATTTTTATCCTTCCTGAGAGTATTGGCCTATTTACTAGAAAATTTTTAACATTTTTATTTTTTTGTGATATGAGTGCTTGTGCAAACATATCTTTTTTTAGACAAAGACTTTCTGTGTATCTCTCTTTTTCTCTCATGCTTTTATCAGTTGGCAAATTGTGTGCTTTTTTTGCCATTTCTTTTACCAAAAAAGTAGCCTTTTAATGATATAAGGTGATCATGAGACTTCTCTGCCTAAGAGCAAAAGCCCATGATTTGCTCTCTTGCCGTTTGTTGTCTGTTCTTCTTTACCCATCTGTTCCAGATTCAACAACTTCCTTGATTATCACTGAGCATGCAGGACATAATCTCAAGCCAGTTGCGCCCTCTTCACAGAACCTTCATTGCCCAGAAACCCTTGTGGTTACACTCATAGAATAGGCTCATATGCTACCTTACTGTTGAGACCTTTATCACATTACATAAAGCAGTACATTTTTGCACTTCTCAGTCCCCTACTTAGCACTTAGCACGAAGGACCCTCTTACATAAGACACAGTCTCTTTTTGTGATATATAGATCTAGTATACTAAAATGCAAGATCTATCAGTGACAGTTCTTTTTATCAATGTTTTTGGTAAATATATTGATATTATTATACAATACAATGCTTCTTTATGCATTCTCACACAAGGAGACAAACAAACATATATATTATTGTCCTCTGCTTGTGTTTGTACTGCCCCATCTCTGTCTACCTCATCCTTTCCAAATAGTCTCTTAGTCTGTCTCTGAAAGTTAACTTTTTGGTTCACTTATGTATTCTTAGTACCCACATGGAGGAAATATTGCATTTATGGTATCAATGGCTAAATCTCTTTCACCTTCATTTCCAGGCTTTCTGAGGGTTTCTGTCTTTCTTTGCTTTTCCCTGATGAGGGATTACAAAATATAGCTCTGTGAAGACCTGAGGAGCAGAAAATCAGTGCTGTTGAAGACATTGTGAAGACCATATTGCTATCTTCTATACTCTCACTGTCTTCCCCTCTTGGTGGCTATCACGGCCCTGCTCCTAGGTCTCAGCTGTGACTCAGTCATGAATGTTAAAGCTTTGCCTGACTACTCAATACTGAAGACCATGGTCTGGATTGCTTTCTTTTAATCCAAAGCCATGTTCCGCAGCTTCTTTGTCCCACTCCAATTATTTGTGTGTCTTCTCAGTAACTCTGGACCCTTCTCCAAGGCACGTGAAATTTTCAGACTAGTGATTCTCAACCTTCCTAATGCTGTGACCCTTTAATACAGTTCCTCATGTTGTAGTGATCCCAGCCATAAAATTCTTTTCACTGATACACAATAGCATAGTAATTTTGCTACTGTTATGAATTGCAATGTAAATATCTGTATTCTCTGATGCTCTTCAGTGATCCCCCCATGAAAAGTTCATTTGATCCCCTTCAAAGGGGGTCATAGCCCAAAGGTTGAAAACTGCCGTTCTGGACCCTTCCTGGTAGGTGTCCTCATGTTTTGATACTCCCTTCACCCAGGGCCACCTTCCCATGTCCACCCATGTCCATCCATGTTAGATGTATGTTTGTGCTACACTGCTATGGAATCTTTAGACTGTCTCCTGCTATGTTCATCAGAAGAAGCAGGCCATGGCTGCAGTATTCTTGGGTTCTTACCTATTCACCTCGAGTGTTTGATCCTCTACCTGAGGTTTTGCCCTAAGATAAGTTGATAAGAGCCCTGACACTTTTGAACTGCTTCTTCTTCCATTCCCAGTGGGCTGAAGGGCTGAGGTCACCTCTTCCTATGGTATAAAACCCTTCAGCGTTCTATCTAAGCTCTTCCTAGCTAGAGTTGACAGTAAAATTCTATTGACTACAAGATGGCTGGCTTTGCCTTTGATTTGTAAATAAGAAGCGCGTGAAATCATGGTTCTTTCCCTGCTCCCGTCTTGGTTCATATTTTTAGAGCTTGGCTTTCAAAACCACACTTCTGCTACAGAATCAAAGATGATCTTTTTTGTTTGCATTCTTTCTAACAATGTCAATAGACATGAAGTGACACAAGTGTACCCGAGAAGAAAATGAACACAATACCAAAGGGCTGCTTGATGTGCTTTAAACAAACACAGTTGTGTGGAAATTAGCATCTGAAACCATCGCTCAGCCTGAGGCTTCCCTCGGGGTTTGAGGCTTCACTAGCACCATGATTTCAGCACAATCACCCTGTCCTTGCCACACAATGGTGTGCACATAACAGATATGAGCTGTCATGGTGACACTTTGAAAACCTCCCCAAATGATGCCCCACCTCCAAAGCACGACTGTGCTGGATGCTGGGTGAGACATGGAACAGCACACAGCCTGTATCTCCTTTGAATCTCGGACTGGCGTTGATGTGGATCCTTGAGAGAGAGAAGGGGCCTCTCTCAGCCCAGACAGGCTTGACATAAGCGCTAAGCTGCTGGATAAGGAGCTGGAGTGTCCCAGAGGGTCCCCGCTAACCAAATGTCGATCCGAGACTGTGGCGCTCCCGTTTTTTCATCCATGTTGATGAGGAATAAAGTTGTGGACAAAGAAAGAATGATCACAGTCAAAGCATATTTTATTAAGAAAAATGGGAAAAAAGTGAAAAATTAAGGAAGGCAAGAGAAATTCCCAGGAGGAGAAACTGCCCAGAGTCTTGTCTAGGGAGTTTTTACAGGACTTAAAGAGACCTTGGAGATGGATTCCAGTAATTTCTACTAAGGTTGCCTAATTCCCTGGGCTATCACAGTCTGAAACACTGGAGGACCCACATGCTCTGTGCATGCTTTCTTGCACAAACCAGGGAGATGAATTTGTGCTGTAAACAGGCTGTTTGCCCAGTTGTGTGTGAGGGTGAGGCGTCAAATGTTCAAACTCCGCTGTCTCATGGCTCATCTCCTGGTTGCTAGTCCTGGGCAGCATTGCTAGTCTGCAACCTTGGCTGGCACATTGCTGCCTACTAATTCAACTATGTTGTCCTTGTTCTCATGTGACCAGGTTGTAATTTTTCCATCCGCTTCCCCTGGGTCTTTACTGTCCACTGGGAATTCCCACCTCAATTAGAGTTACCGAACTTAATTCAAATCCAGGTATTTCAAAATCTATGCCATGGCTGCCACCCTTGTCTCTTTTGGCACTAAGTAGGTCCATTAATATCACAATTCCCTACATGTCAGCCTTATATAGAAGACTGGGATCAAGGAGGGGAACAGGCACCGGTTCCTGTCAGGAAGAGGCAAACACTGCGCTCAGCTGTTGCAGCCATAGAATCAAATGCTGAGGAAGCTGGGAAGCATCTCATGGAAAAGCAACCGTGAAGCTAGGCTGTGAAAATGGCTGCCATGGAATAACTTGTTAGGAGGAGGGGCTGTGTGGGCAAAGACAGAGAAGTCCATTTAAAATGACAGACTTGGAGAACCATAACAGTTCAATGCAATTGGGGTGTGGGCCCAAGCATGGAGCAGAGCAACAGGTCCCAGGAAATGTGGGGAGCCAGATGTTCCTTCTAGACAGATCCCTTTAGGCCAGAGGTGAATAGTGGGTGGGGAGGGGCCAAGGCTGGAGGCAGAGACACCTAGTTCTTGAAAGCCTAGAAGATTAGTTACAGAGGATGGGGATTAACCCAGACCCAGTAGACATGAGCATGCCACAAGGAAACTGGTTATTTTATAGCCTAATTAAACAAGATTTTACTATTGACATTGAGTTCCAAATTTACTTTTCTTCTGGCTAATTACATTATAAGGACGAGTGACCTTGGTGGTTGGATTGTACTTAGGTCAGAATTGTGGATAAAGATGAAAGGAACCAGCTAAGATGAGCGCTGTGGAAAAAGATGGGAAAAGGCAGACTCTGTGGGTTTGTGTGCCTGATTGATTTCTTATGGCACGCTTGATTAAAGGGACTGATGGTGTCTTGTAGTCATTTCCTCTGGATTGAAACACTCTCTGATTTAGGGAGGAAGGAGGCTTTCATAAGACTGAGGAAGTAAACAAAACTCACAAGGGCTTTCCTTAAAGTTCTGTAGGCAGCAACAGTCGCTGGGGACAGGAGATGCTCCAGTAGTCTGAGCCACCTACAAGCTGTCCAGGGAGCTACAGGGATGGTACTCTCGTGAGTTGCCATGCTGGGGTGGGCTTTTCAGTGACTCCTCTGCCTCAGAGAAACCTGTGCTCCTGTCAGTAATCCCTCACCCCTGCTCCTGTGAGTGGTCCCAGTAACTCGCTGGTAACACTAAGCTAGACTTAGGGAACATTATATCTTTGGTCTGTCTTTGGGGCTCACTGGGGTGAGTAGATATTTATTCATATCTATCCAGAAAGTCCAACAGTAGATGGCAATAGTAATCACTGAACACCCAGTAAGGAGCAGGAAGTCTTTCTGTCTGTCTGTCTGTGCACATACAGCTTACCATTGAATCCAGCAGCCTCTCTATTAAGGGTTTGATCGCTTCCATTCCCCAATAGGAAATCTAAGGATTGGGGAGACTGAGTCAGTTGTATCAGAGTGCCCAGTGAACTGCACAGTCAAGAGTCTCAGAGAATGCCCACTTCCAAGAGCCAGCACTCTTAGCTCCGGGGCAACCTTTGCCATGACGAATGCACTTTGGTGGGATGGGACAAATGCTTCGGTTGGGATACGGTCAGCTTTTGTCCTCTGGGATAACAGTTCATACAGAAAATAAAGGGAAAATGGCCTCGTGCAGCCTATGGAATCAGGACGCCGTAGGCTTTGTGAGCTGAGCCTGATATCTGCAAATCTTTTTTAAATGTAAATAAAATTGTGGTGATATGTGTAATATAAAATGTGCCATATTATATATTTTAACAAACAGTCCAGTGGAATTAAGTACATCCACCTTACCACACTCTACTTCCTAAATTCTTCATATTGTAAAATAGAGACTGGATATTTATTAAGCGGCAACTGCCAGAACCCCTACCTGAAGCCTCTGAAATTAACATGCTCTGTCTTGCCGGTTCTAGGTAACTCATCAAACTGCGAACTTGGTGTTTTTAAAGTTACCTTTCATGATAAACATCATGCCCTCCAGGCTCATTCAAAATGACACACACACATATATGTATTTATATTTATATTTGTATATACATATGTATGTGTGTATATGTGTATTATATGTGTATGTATGTGTGTATATGTATATATATATGTATATTGCATTTGCTTTTCCTGTTTATTGGTTACTGGATGGATGTTCAATTCACTTCTTGACTTGTCTACTGTGAATAATTTACTGTCAACACAGAAACACATGAATGTCTTCTAGACTGCTTTCAATTACTCCCAGTCTACACCCAGAAGTGGAATGAATGAATCATATAATAATTTAGGTTAAAAACTTCAAGGATGTTTAGTATCTCTTGTGATAGATTATCTGTTCATTTGTATACAATATTCTGCAACTCGGTTAATCTTTTTCCTTAACTGATTTCTAACTTTATGTCCTCGTGGCCTAAGAAGTTTGTTATCTATCATGGGGGGGTGGGACAAGCGTGTGTCATATATGCCCATAGCATGTGGATACACTCACCTACCTATGTGCTCATGTAGAGTCCAGATCAGTCCTCTGAGGGTCTTCCACTATAGCTCTCTGTGTCTCATGAAACTGAAAGTCTGCTGTTTCATCTAGAACTCTGTATCTGCCTGTCACCTCTTCCCAATTTTAGGGTTACAGATATGTGTGGCTGCAGCCTACTTTTTAAAAAAATAAATTTATGTATTTATTTCTTTTACATCCTGCTACAGTTTTGCCTCCCTTCTCTTCTCCCAGACCACCCTCAATGCCCCTCTCTTCCCACCCCCCAATCCACTCCTCTCTTTCTGAGAGAGCACATGTTATATTCATCTTTTTGGGTCTGGGTTACCTCACTCAGGATAGTGTTTTCTAGTTCCATCCATTTGCATTAAAGTTTCAAGATGTCATTGTTTTTTACTGCTGAGTAGTAAGTACTCTAATGTGTAAATGTGCCATATTTTCTTTATCCATTCCTCAGTTGAGAGGCATCTAGGTTGTTTCCAGGTTCTG
>LOJH01047265.1:1285-13247 GCA_001685095.1 Ellobius talpinus
AATGAGAAAGGACACACAGTGTCCTCTTCTGATCTCCACAGGCCCCCACACCCAGACACACACACACAGATAAATAGAAAGCAAACAAATACTAAAATTACCCTATGTATAGTCATTGGAAGTTGAAAAAATAATTTTTGTTTTTCCCTGTTGACAATCACATGAGGATATCATAAAAACATCTAAAAAGTTTTATCTTATGAAAATAAAATTTAAATTTCCCAGATGGAAATTCTCAATTCCTGCCCTCTGAGGAAAGTCTTAGTGTTCTGGGCTAGGCCTGTCATTACTCTCTCTCTCTGTTACTGCCAGCTCTTCCCACCTTTCTCAGGGCTTGCTCTTCACTATCATGATGATAATAATTTCATAAAGAGCCCACATCCACCTTGGCTGACGCCCTCATGGATATTCTTAAGAGTGAATCTGTTTCTTTACAGCCCTTTGAAAAGCATCTGAAGGACCCAGCAAAAGGGTAGATGTTGACTTTCTCCCCGAATAGACCCCCAGGCTGTTTTCATCTGTTGGTCAGTAAGATGAGGTCAAGGATATGCTTACCAGAATGGCACCAAGCTCCAGAGGCCGCAGACAGAGTGCTCACTGGGCTCAAATTTATTTTGTGACATGGATCTTATCAGAAACAAATGGCCACAAGTTTCCCGAGAAATAAAACATAAAAACAGACTATTACTTTGGATCGTATTTGTGGGCTTTTAAAAGGAACTTCTTCCCAGTAAATTACGAAGCAGACTTTACTTAAAAGAAGACTTTCCATTCTAATGCAAACTGAACTGGGCCCAATCCATTTTCATCATTTCTAGTGTTGGGATTCAAGATAAACTTTTTTTTCTTTTACTCTTAATGCTGGAGCTAGAATTCTGTATATCAGGTCCTAAATCCTACTGACAAGGTGGATGAGATCAGGGAGAGCTAGGAAGGGACCTAGACCAGATAGGTTCTGAGTCGTCCGACAGACCAGTCGGAACCAGACGGTTGCTGTTGGAAGCCCCACTGGGAGGCAATGAGGTACTCAGACCTCAGAGCCCTTGCTCCTTCTCGGCTTCAGGAGAGAAAACAGTAATGGTTCGGGCAGGGCCCTGGGAGTCGGCCTATGAATAAAACATTCCCTCTTTAGTGCGTCAGATCTATGAAGTGTACTTTGGCTTCCTTTAGAGGACGTTCTGGTTCTTGGCACTACTCTGGTTCGGGCAGACTAATGGGCAAGCGGCCTTTGGTGGTAGGCAGACGGTGGGTTTCAGCTATGGCTTACTGAGGCCTGGGGCAGATTTCCTCAAGCAGGCCTCCTCAGTGTCTTTGAACTACTTTTGGGTCCGGAATGATGGTATTCATAGGAGGCTGTGTGGATCCCTTGAGACACTGTGATACGATTCTGCAGGACAAGGACCTTAGAGGGTGAGAGCCAGAGGCCTCATGGCGGGCGAGAGACAAATACGCCATGCGGGCAGAGTTTAAGTGAGGCGTTTTTATTGAGATAAAGGGAATGGGGGAGGGGAGAGAAAAATGAAGGGAGAGAGAGACAGAAGCCTACTTGCCTCTTCAGAAGAACTGTGGAAAAGAGAGCAGGAATGGGCGGAACTTGTCTCTTAAAGGGACCTTTTGTACCTGTGTACTGACTATAGTGACACAGCAACCACGGGACCCTGGGCTGAGTGCATCCAGCCAGGTGACAGGGGCCAGCATCATGCCTGAGTCCTAACACACTGCCCAAGGGAAGCATAGTAAATGTGGATCCTCTTCCCCACTTCCCCTGGAGCAAATCCTTTGGGAATATCTGGAGAGTAGATGGAAAAAGACCAACCGACAAACCAATCAATGCAAGAAGCATGATAGATCCTGGACTTCCCAGATCTTGTCAAGTTTATAAGAGACACAAGAATCACACAGCATCTGTTTCTGAGCTGCAGCAGGCTGGTCACTGTTCAAAACCCTCCCCTCATCTGCCTCAACCTCGCCCTGTCAGGCTCAACGCAGATGAGAGTTCTGAAGTGCTTGGGTGTTAGAGTCCCTTCAACCTGCTTGGTAGCCATGCTGGGCTCCCAGAGCCTCCTGCTTGGCTTGTAAGTTCCCCTCCCTGGGGACCACAGAGAGAAGCAGAAAGACACTGCAGGGACCATATTGCAGGAGGAGGATCCTAGGAGTCACGCCATTGGTCCTCAGGAGAATTCACTGCCACACTTGAGGCTTCTGACTTCTCCATTCTCTCGAGTTCTATCTGAGAAGCATGTCTGCTCACTCAAGTCCTGGACAGCTTTCAGCTTCTGTTTACTGTCTCTACCAAGTAAACGGCAGAACCAAGTCCAAGGCTCGGGGAAGCTGATTCCAGGACTCAGTACTCCATGTCCAAGCTGTCAGATTTCCCCTGGTTCCTTCTCTTCTTTTCCCTTTCTGCAGTGTCCTTGGCAGCAGTCTCAACTTAGATCTGTTAAAATATTCTAAATGTTGTGCTTTTACTTGTTGATATTTTGTCTCAAAATCATCTTATCTTTGGACAACTAGAATAATAATATCAGAATTAGTCAGCTTATATAAACAAACTTTGTCCTTTGTATTAGAAAGAACTAAGCCAGAAAATCAGATCATGCAGTCTCTTCCTGTCTGTACAGATGCACTAAGAAACCCTCCAAGGTCTTCAACCAACTGGGAAAGAAGCCGGCTAGTCCTGTGTTTCCTAAGCAGTCTCCACAGCTGAAGGGAAGCAGAAAGTTAATCATTTCTTCCATTACAAGAAGACAGTCTGAGAACCTCTTCTAGAAAATTCAGTGAACAGTCTAGATTTGGGTGGCCTACACTCTCCAGAGAACAATTTCTGCTAAGCACTGTCATACAACACACACACACACACCCCTCTTTTCATCTATCCTGCTATAAGAGCAATATCTACATGTTTCAGAAGCTTTAGAAAATACTGAAGGAAAAAATCACCTATATTTTTACCACTCACTGGAAATTTTCCTTTTCGATTCGCACACATAATCCTAACACAATGTCTGACATTGCAATGTCTTGCCACAATATTTTAAGGAAACAGCCCTGGTGAACAAACCCACCTCTAGTGCACACACTAGCCTTGTGCAGCAGAGTACCTGGGGGGCAAGCTCAACAGAGACTCAACAAAGAGTCTAAACAATGACAACGGAAAAACGTATGACTCTAGCCAAGGTTTTCACGCCAGTCTAAACAAGAATTTTCCCGGGTGATTTCATGTTTACGGTATAACTCCAGTTCAACAGTGATTTCAGGCTACTTTCAGAAAGGACAAGAACTGGCCCCACGAGGAACAGGGACCTTCAAGGACTAGATCAGGACAAATGCCTGAAATAATTAAGCAAAATCCTGCTGTTATTCAGATGAAAGCACAAACGTTCTGAGAGACAGATCTCATCTTTCAGCACCGAGGGCTATGTGGAGAAAATGGAAATATTCTGTGGTTTGGGACTTGTGTCTATGAAGTGCACACTATTGACAATGGTTTTCTTATGAACTAGAGAAATAAACTCTTATGACCTGGAGAATAAAGCAGTGGCCGGCTTTGCTTGCTAAGTGCAAGGCTGGAAGCCAGAAGCGCCAGCGGGGCCTCCTACTCTGACATTGCAGCTCTCACAGACTCGCTGCTCAGGCTCCTTCCCAGGAGAGCTGAAAGCTCTGATAAGGTAGCCTGGCTTTGGGATGGTGAAGTTGGGAGGTTGTTTCTCACTGTCTGAGTTTCTCGAGGCCGTTTCCCGATGGTGTGTGCTTTTTGCATTCATGTGAGATCTTCACAGACCAAGTCCCTGACTGAGCATTTTGAAGGCGGTTTGGCCATGGCTCAAGGCTTGATGCTACTAAGATTGAGTTCATTAGTGTTCAGCTTGCTGGGGCCCTTCTGAGATTTGTGTACTATTATCTCAGGGAGCGCTGACAAGAACAGAACTCTTCTGGAACCCCAGCCTCCCTGCAATTCCTTTGAGGAAGGGAAAGGTTGCAGGTCCCTAGGCCATAGCTCCGACTCTTGCAAGTGTAGAGAGACCTCAGGTTCTCCTTTCTCAGCGACTGCTTGAAGTACTAGCCATGAATGAGCAGGAATAGCAGGTGTCCAGAGCCAGCGCTTGCCAGTTACGGACAAGGGAAAATGTGCTTGAGGTTTCAAGCTGGGGAGCAGTGTCTCGGTTCCCATCAGAACCACATGTGTTATCAGCGGGACAGCTGTGCAGGAACAGACTCCACTTTTCTGCGTCTGGGGATTTCCTCCTGTGATGTTTTGGCTGAGAGCCTTGAACAAAGAATAAAAGCCAGCTCCTTTGTGCTTGGCAATGTTGCCCCTTAAATTCTTTGAGAAGGCACGGCTCCGGGTCCGTGTTCATTCATCTTCTGTCCATTTGGGAAACCGCTCTGAAATGGACTCAGATCAGAGAGATGTTCTTCCTTTCATTTCTGACTTTGCAGATTCACTGTCAAAATCCATCAGTTTGAAACGTTCTACATTTTTTTAAACATCTTTTTCCACAGACAAATAAGGTTGGCGTGTTGAGCGCTTGCCTGCTTGGATCCCCATCCCCTGCCACATCTAAATATTATTTTTATAGCCAAGTGGTTTGCAAGGTTAGGCTCACCCAGCGTGAGCGCTGGAAATGGAAATGGCCTTATAATCTCTGTGTTTCACAAATGTGACTGTAAGATGACCAGGGGGAAGCTCACGGCAATTGCACACTTACACACCCACACCCACATACACACACTTACACATACACACACTCACACATACACACTCTCTCTACCTCTCTCCCTCCCTCCCTCCCTTCTCTCCCTCTCACACATGTACACTCACACTCACACTCTCTCACATACTCACATACACACACACTCCCTCTCCTCTCCCTCTCCCCTTCTCTCTTTTTCACACACACACACACACTACAACACACACTCATGCACACACACATATACACTTTCTTCCCCTCCCCCTCCCTTTCTCTCCCTTCTCTTCCTCTCACGCACAATTCTCACACACACAGTCTGTATTCACACTCACAATACATAGTCTCTCACACACAGTCACACACACACTCATACACAAACACAGTCTCACACACCCACACACATAGTCTGTACTCACACACTCACACAGTCTCATGCAGTCTCACACACAGTCTGTACTCACACACACACACAGTCTGTACTCAAACATACAGTTTGTACTCACACTCACAGTCTCACACACTCACACAGTCTGTACTCACACACTCACACACAGTCTCACACACATACAGTCTGTACTCACACACACTCTCACACACATACAGTCTGTACTCACACATACAGTCTGTACTCACACACACAGTCTCACACACGCACAGTCTGTACTCACACTCACACATACACAGATTATACTCACACTCACACGCACAGTCTCTCTCACACACACACTCACTCTCTCACACACACAGTCTGTACTGCTTCTCTAAATGTCCAGTTTCCGGGAACAATGAATGATGGAATCAGATGAATCGGAACTCTACAATAAACCTCACCTTTAATTTTACTGGGTAAGAACTAAACCCACCCCAGGAGGTTAATCAACTGCCTATGGCATTTGGTTACTTTGTAAAAGAGCCACAGCTAGAATCCAAGAGTTCCCATTAACTCTCCGAGACACACCGACTCATTCTTTCTCAGTGCTCTGACCCAGGCACTGAGAGACTATGTCCAAAATGACTGAGTTGAAGCTTTAATGAGTCATAGTCTTTTTTTAAATATATATTTTTTCACTAACTTGAGCACTGAGCTACATAATAACGTCTCTTTTACTGGCTTATTAAATATCACATTTCTTATGCTTGCAACAGAGGAATTTGTGGCCAGGTCATATTACCATTTAAAATATGCAGAATGTATCAACATGAATGTAGAATGTTCCATTCATTTTGAGCAGCTTTGCTGCTTATGTTAGTGGAGTCACAACTGGATGCATCCAACTGCATAATGCCACTTAATGTCGTTGCCCTTCACGAAGGCAACGTTTTCGAAAAGAGCCATGCTTTCGGCTCTTACAGCTTTTCTCTGCTGCAGACTCCTGCTTTGTGCTTGCCTTGTTCCGTGAATAATGCTTTGGATGGCCACGATGTACAGAGCTCTGTGGGTACACTAGCATTATCTCTAAAACATTTTATTTATTTATTGTCTGCGTATGCATGTAAACGCCTGTGCACCAGATACATGCACTGCCCAGGGAGGCCAGAAGAGGGTGTCAGATCCCCAGGACTGGAGTTACAGACAGTTGTGAGCCATTGCATGGGGGGATGGCAATCTAACCCAGGCCTGGAACAGCAGCCTTGACTGCTGAGCCTTCTCTCCAGCCCCCGCCACACTATCTTACAAGTATCTACGTATGTCTGCGTCTCCCAGTGCTACATGAGCTCCTTGAGGGAGCATTGTCACCTTAATAATCTGGGTATCCCTGGAACAACCTAGATCATGTCCTCAATGACCATTGCAGGGCAGGGGCTCCAGGCCCAGGGGAAAGAATGAGTCGTGGGTGACACCTCTCTACAGAATGTTTTCTAATGAAAGCTTTATGCAAGGTTGAAGTCTTTTGTTGAAATGGGCTCTCTTCGAAGCACGCCATTGCACCTCTGTTCTGGGACAGTCTTACAATGATCTCTTTTAGGCTGAAGTCCATGCTTACAAATGGAATCTGTTTAGCTTGGGGGGGTGAAACTTCCAGAAAGTTCTCTACCATTCTCCTTTATCCTCCAGGTATTTTTGACTATTAAAAAAACATATCAGTCTATTATTGTCTTTTAACATTTATCTATCTTGCCAGGTGAGGGGACAACACCTGTAATGGCAGCAGTCAGGACACGGAGGCTGAGGCAGGAGAATGGCCATGAGTTCCAGGCCAGCCTTGATAAGTTGAATTTTTGGACTTTGTCTAAAAATAAGGTAAAGCAGGAAGACGATAGCTGTCTTGGTCCCATAAATACTGACCCCTATCTTCGAATACAGCTAGCTCTTTAGAGGATGACCTAGTGGTGGGAAAAGAGGAAATCATGCTCTCGGTGACATCTTTTAGGCCCCGTATCAGGCCATGCTGAAAGCAACAGAATCGCTGGGCTTCTCGGTTACCTACATCAGCGAACTGTGGTTTGTTGCTGTTGTTGCCAGAACAATAACACAGGACATCCAGTCAAACTTGAAACTCAAATAAACAGTAACTTTTTTTTTAATCCTAAGTATGTTCCAGACATTGCATGAGGACACGTACTGCAAGCTTTGCTGTGGCTTATCTGAAGTTGAAACGCAACTGGGTGGCTGTGTTTTTATTTGATAAATCTGGCAACCCAACTTGTAACCAAAATGTGTCAGCATTGGTGGTAAAACACAGTGTTCATGAGGGAATCAGAAAAGCGTCTGTCGTTTGGGTGGGTAGAAGGCATTGGGTCCTTGGCTAGATGTTATAGAATAACAAAGCTTTGGGGTGTTGCTCCCAGCATTGTTTCCAGAATAGGGCATCATAGTACTGAGCAGATGGGGGTAGGAATACAGGGGTCTGCACTGAGCCACGGACTTGCAGCTTAGACACATCCAGGAATAAAAAGACAGAGTTGAAGTTAATCTTATTTCTTTATTTGTGATAAGGATATGTGTGTGTGCGTGTGTGTGCGCCACAGTACAGTGTTTGGGTTAGGGAACAACTTTGGGGAGTTGATTGATTCTCTGCTTTTACTATGTGGGTGTCAGGGATTAAAGTCAAATTGTCTGGCTTGGTGGGAAACAAGTTTACACACTGAGCCAAGTTGCTGGCCCTCAAGTTGAAGTCCAAAGCGTATTTAAGTATTTTCTCCAATGACTGACTCAAGGAAGGAGGAAAAGAGTGGGAGTCATGTGGGTGGTGATCTATTCTGCCAGAGAAGGGAGACCCTGGCAATGATTGGGGGGGTGTTAATGACTTGGTCCCTCCCAGCCTCTCCCAGGGTGTGTGTCTCCCTAGGCTGAGTGTGACTGGTCACTGAGATCATAAAATGTTCAGCTGTCCTTACCACCAGACAGATGCACACCCTTCAAATATGAACTCTGGCTTTCTGTCTGAGTAACTTCTTTCTGAAAAACTGACTTCACCCATGGCTCTGGCGTGAGAGGTCATACCGAGGGGGGGGAAGAGAGAGAGAAATTAGCAAAAGCTGACATCTGCTGAGACCGAAGGACAGAGTATATTTTAGAAGCACACGTGGGAAAGAAAGCTGGCATCGCAGTGTAAGACACAACACCTGACAAGCTGGCCTGAATGGTCGCACTGTGTCTGCCCCACACTGCCTTCCAGGCTGCAGCTTCTAAGGCCATGCCTCCTGAAGGTGTTCCTGGGTTCCCAGCTTCAGCTCTGACCCTTGTCTGATCTTGGGTAATTTTATCTTCTTTCCTGACCCTGGCTCTCCAAAGCCCCATGGTGACACTGTTAACATGGATGTGAGAATTCCGCTTTGGAGGAAAAAGTTGGCTACTGTGGTAGTTAGGATGTAATTAGCCCCAGTAATCTCATAAGGACACCGTTAGGTGTGGCCTTGTTGGAGGAAGTGTGTCACTGTGGGGGCAGGCTTTGAGGTCTCCTTGCTCAAGCTTGGCTCTGTGTGACAACCAGACCACTTCCTGTTGCCTACGTTGCCCACAAGACGTAGGACTCTCAGTTCCCTCTCCAGCACCATGTCTGCCTGCACACTGCCATATCCCACCGTGATGATAACAGACGGAACCTCTGAAACTGTAAGCTGCCACCTCAATTAAATGTTTCCCTTGTAAGAGCTGCTGTGGTCATGGTGTCCCCTCACAGCAGTAGAAACCCTAAGACAGATACATTCTTTCATTACGGCTGAGAATTTCCCACACTAGTTTCCAAAACCTAAAGGCCACCCTGTGTGAGAAACTGCCTCCTCAAATAAACAGAACTCAGGAAAATAATAAAGAAACCTGATGTAGGACGACATCCTTCTGTATTCTGTGTTTCTATGTGTTTCTCTTACTGGTTGATGAATAAAGCTGTTTCAGCTAATGGCCAGGTAGAATATACCTAGGCGGGAAATCAAAACAAAGATAAGGAGAGAGAAAAGGCAGAATCGGAGAGAAGCCATGTAGCCATCTGGGAAGGGAGGTGCCAGGGCATTGCCAGTAAACCGCAATCACGTGGTGATACACAGATTAATAGAAATGGGTTGGTTAATTTATAGAGAGCGCTAGACAATAAGAAGCCTAAGCCATTGGCCAAACAACTGTAACTGATATTAAGCCTCAGAGTGGGTTATTTCAAAAGCAGGGACCCGATGGGTAGAGAGACACCGGTCTAGTGGGACCGGCAGGACAGAGAATAATCTCCATCTACAGAAACCTGGTCTCTGTGCCCAAAGCACACCATGGATGCTCGCTATGTGGAAGATGTATTGGCCACCAACTATGACTAGGACATGTCGAATGAGGTGAGCACTTGCTGAGGCTCCCAAAGCAGACAGTACCATAGCGGCATAGCCAAGTATTGGCTGGGGACAGTGAGGTGACTGTGTACCAACCTGTGTTTATTTCACTGAGATTCAGATGAGGTGAGCATAGGCAAGGCTGCCTTGCAGCAATGTGTCCACTGACAGATAAGGGCATCCTTCTTGTTAAAAGATGGACAAAAAACAGATTCGTACATGCTTGTTGTAGAGCCCAAAGCTGCCCGGACCTTGTTAGCCGGTGGGAAGCAGAGACCCCACTGCCTCATGGGACCGAGAAACACCTGCCTTAGGAGAACAGCATCTGGGAGACGGAGGACGCCTTGGCTGCACTGAGCGAACTCCCTGTTAGGTGACAGACACTCTCACTGCCTGTTTCTCCTCTCCCAGAAATCAGGCCACATCCCTCTGCAGATGGAGTTGATGTGCTGTGCTGTGCCTTGCAGTTCTTGCTCCTTCTGGTGGCTGCTGGTTGCTTTTAAAGTCCCACCCATTGCTGCCTCCGTGATTCCAGGCAGAGAGGCTAGGTCACCTGGTATGAAACCTGCCCACGTCCCTGCGACCCCATCAAAGTCAGAGAGCCTCTTTGTTCTCCGGAACGGAAAGGTGTGTCTCTCCCCTCAGTGCCCATTGCTGCTGTCTAAAGCACAGCATCCTGACTCTCTTGAATTCTGGGATTGTAAGGAAAGGCTTTCTTTCCCTTTGAGACCCCATGATGTCTGTCTGTGACTATGCTGCTAATTTCTCCTAATGCTTTCCCACTTCAAGGCTTGATCATGGTGGCCCGTGGTCCTGAGTCTTTCTCCCAGAAAAGCTCATGTGGAGGGTACTTATGAGTCAGTTCCTTTCTGAGAAGCGACTGCTCTTTCAAACACTACCTTAGCCCAGGCTGTTCCTTCAAACACTACCTTAGCCCAGGCTGTTCCTTCAAACACTACCTTAGCCCAGGCTGTTCCTTCAAACACTACCTTAGTCCAGGCTGTTTCTTCAAACACTACCATAGCCCAGGTTGTTCCTTCAAACACTACCTTAGCCCAGGCTGTTCTTTCAAACACTATTATAGCCCAGGCTGTTCCTTCAAACACTACCTTAGCCCAGGCTGTTCTTTCGAACACTACCTTAGCCCAGGCTGTTCTTTCAAACAGTACCTTAGCCCAGGCTGTTCCTTCAAACACTACCTTAGCCCAGGCTGTTCTTTCAAACACTACCATAGCCCAGGCTGCTCTTTCTAACACTACCTTAGCCCAGGCTGTGTCGGCTGCACATACCAGGTGGAGGGACCTGGCAGGTTACTTACTGAAAGATGCCAATGGTGTCTATGGCAGCAACCACAGCCTTTCCCCTCTGCCTGGAACTTACTGTGTGGCCCATGGTGGCTGTTCTTTTGCTGCAATTACAGACCTGCCAGCACAAAGATCTCTCTTAGGAAACTGTCCGAGCCACCTTTGCTAGGTGAGAGGGTCCTCTGGGATCTAACCCCCAAGACCTGACTTATTCCTCCCAGTGAGGGTCAGTGCTCTCAACCACAATGACATTTTCTTCACTGCCACACCCTTAGGCCAATTATCATTCCTTCATTTACATATTATTCATTAATTTAAATATTATTGCTTCATTTACATATTACTCATTTGGGCTCTGATTCCTCCTCATTCCAACTTCTGAAAACCCTCCTGGGTTCTTCCCAGGGAAAGCCTTTTCTGCAAGCACCTTTTCTGCAAGCACCTTCCCTGTGAGCACCTTCCCAGGGAGCACCTTCCCTGGGAGCACCTTCCCTGGGAGCACCTTCCCTGGGAGCATGCCTCAGGCCTCATCAGCTTTACATCACACCATTCTGGCCTAAGTTTCACTACACAGTTCTCCCGTCTTTTAAAATGCTGCTTCCACATCCACTTGCATGTCCTGGCTCACACAGAGCTCCCTCCTGACAAATGATTACAATGTCAGCATGTTGAAAAGCATATTTACAATTTTCAAAGAGTTTACAGGAACGTAGAAGCAATAACACACACACACACATGCAATAAGCCATGAAGCTGGATTTTTCTAAGCTCAGCTACAGTTAGTTTAGAAGGCACAGGGCTCTTGTGTTCTCGTGGTAACCAGCATACACTCAGAACTTACAAACATATATGTAAGAGTGGGAAATGTTCTGCATGGCAGTGGGAAGTGCCAGGTCTGCTCCCACTACACAGTGCATCAGTTGGGTGGACTGGGCAGCTTTGGCTTCTTTAAAGTGCAGTCTCTTGGGCTCCTTCTAGAACAACTGAACGGGAATCTAGGAGAACCAAAAATCTCCTTGTTAACTAGCGACTGGGGATTCTTGAGCATGTCTGAGAGTCATAGGGCTGGATCTGTGATCCCCTTGAGTGAGATAAGGCTGTGATCGCTCCAAGGTAGAGTTGAGGAGATGGGTTTCATTGTGGATATGAGGGAGCCAGAGCGAGAGGCATCTGGAAGAACCCAGAGCAGGGAGACAGAGTAGGTGA
>LOJH01047267.1:5489-16340 GCA_001685095.1 Ellobius talpinus
TAGATAGATAGATAGATAGATAGATAGATAGATAGATAGATGAATAGACAGATGGATAGACAGACAGTTTTGGTCAATAATTGTAGTGAAATGGCAAACTATATACTTTACAGTTAATGATAAATTTGTAAAGAACTTAGATTTTTATTTACATTACTGAAATGATTCAGCAAATTTTCTTTAAAATGCAATAAACTAATATTTTCATTCTTTTTAAAAAGGTTTATTTATTATGTGTATGGTGTTCTGCCTGCATGCATGCTTGCAGACCAGAAAGGAGCACCAGATCTTGCTATAGATGTTTGTGAGCCACCATGTGGTTGATAGGAATTGAATTCGGGACATCTGGAAAAGCAGTCAGTGCTCTTAACCTCTGAGGCATCTCTCCAGCTCCCTGTACTTTCATTCTTAATCACAAATGTCATAAAATTTACACATATTCCTCTCAACTTGCTCATAGTATTTGTTTAGTGAAGACATTTGTACACTAAACGTAAATAAATAATACATGACAGAATGATTGTTTGAATATTAAGATGAAATTATCATTGTAAAGCATGCAACATTTGCTTTGCTTATGGTCCTGAAACATAGAGTTCAAGGGAGCTTTAACACCATTCATTTTAGCACCGATTATTTTATTTCCCCATGTGAACTTAGTGTTTTCTGTATTTATTGTATCAATTTTTAGCATCTTCATCCTCAATAAAATATTATTCATTTATATGGAAGACTACTAGGGCCATTACAAAACACTTTAACTATGAAGAAAAATTAAGCAGAATGTGATCATATAGAACAAGGTGCTTAGCATCTGTCATTCCTTAAATGACAATGTAGAAATTCTTTCTGTGTAGTGCTGAGTCTATGGAAAATAAAAAGTTCATGTACATTTGCTTACATGTGGAAGAACACTGAAGGTCAATTTGGGTGTCTTTTGCTATTGCTTTAGGTCTTACAATTTGAGAGAGTGTCTACTATTCTACTGGGCATTTTCACCTGTGGATTATTATGAAGATGATTTCCTTTTGAGTTGTACTGTTGATTTTATATGATGATTTTTACAAGTATTAACCATCTATAGCCAGGCGGCCATTGTTCTTTACATGATGTCAATGAGTTCCTTGTTCAACTATTAAATGTGTGTCTTTACAAACTTTAAATTGTTCCTTGAGATTTTCTACCTGAAAGTCATTAACAAATCATCTTAGACTAACCTTAAGTCATTATTTAAAATGATGACTTTATACCATAATAGTGTTATCTCAAATGATATTTTCTCTATTAAGGTTGTTAATAATCATAGTAAAGGAATGGTTGATGCCAATTGATCTCCTAGTTTAGCAGGCATTAACTAAGTTTGACCCTTCAGCGCCACATCTGTTAGTCTCAGGTTGTGCTCACAGAGAGGCATATTCCTTCTCTGTCAAGTTCATTTTGGAGGACAAAAGATGTTTAGTGAGGTTGAAATTTTTTTCTTTCTATTGACCCTTCAGTTTTATTCAGAAAAAATGTGTTCACAGGAAGCAGACTGAACATAAAGTTATATTCATGTTTTAGAGTTTAAGGTGATTTATCCTGGCCAGGAATGTAATTTTCTTCTTTTGAAGAATCTCAGCACCATGGTAGACTAAAAGAATTTTCTCAGTGAAAAAAAATTATAGTAATGATTATGATAGAGGTTAATTAAGTGGGAAAATTAATAAAGGCAAAAACAGGATATAGTGTTGCCTACACCCTTGATAAGACAGATGCTTCAGAGGATTAAAAAAAATAAGAACATGGATGTGTCACACAGCTAGGTTTATGAGTCTCTCTTAAGGGGCTGTGTAGACTGTGGCTTAGGTTTGGTTAGAAAACATGATTAAGAAAAAGAGTTGAGTCCTAGAAGCTAAGCTAGCTCAAGTGCTTTTAATCTTAACTTTGGGAGATATGTTCACAGATGTTGTTGTGTATCAAAGCAAAAACAAAGCTTTAAGTAATGACATAGGTTAGACCAAGATGCTTTTGTTAATGGCTTTGTTAAGGTAGAAAATTTTAGTGAACAATTTAAAATTCAAAAAGATACACTTTTAAGAGTTGAACAAGGGCCTCATTGAGATCAAGGAACAATAACAATGGCAGCTTGGATATTTCTAGCTAAGATACATTTCTTGCTAGGATGGCTTGGTGATCAGGGGTAAGTATTAATTCCTTGTACCATTTCTGTTCTCATCTTCCTGATATAAAGACTATTGATGAATGGGCAGGCACCCTGAAGATTGAAATTAGAGAAAACTGATTATTTTTAATATATAAATATTTGGATTTGTGACCCTCTTAAGAATTTTATAAGATTATCTTTTGAGAAAGTAATAAAGTAATTGATCCTTTCTTTGTAATGACAAAATGCAACCTGTCAGTAAAAGAAGTGGTTGAGAAAAATACCTTGCTTTCTTACACTCTTAATCTATAACAAATTACTTGGTCATGAATGTATATGGGTTTTGGTATGATTTGTTTTTCACCTATAACACATAGAAAGTTTAATCATTGAGGTAAATGAGAAAAAAAGTTTTTTTTTGGTTGTATTCATTGTAATCATTGACTTAAAATATAAAATGTAATCAATCACATTGTAACTTTTATATTGCTTGAAAGATTTTACTAAGACATATAAGCTCTAAGGGAAAAAAATAAAGACTCAAGAGAAGTAGACCATTAGGAAATATGCAGAAGGAAAATTAGAAGGAAGACATCAAGAGAGAAACAGAAGGGATAAGAGGTAAGAAAAGAAATAGAGTGGATAGAAAATTATAGAGAGACCCTAAAGTTGTATGTATATGTGTGTTTTCCCTTTTGTGCTTACCCCAGCGAGTTAAGTTTGGACATCCGTCCAGCTCCAGAGAACTGTTTTACTCCTAAAGATATAAATGTCAAAACAAATGAATAGCTCACAGACTCCATAGGATCTCCCTTTATCCCTGAGGTACTGAAGGCTGGTCCTCATAGCAGCAATACTTACTAGACATTTGTATGCAGTATAATAAATCAGTCCATAGAAAAACAAATGCTGAATGAATATTCTGGTTGTTGGATAAGGAACAAAGCTGACTTGAATGCAGAGTCTTGATGAATAGATGTTTTGAAAGGTGAAGGTAAGGAGGAATGCATGGAGCTAGTAAAATTAGTGCCAAAATCATATTAAATGATATGGATAAAGGTTCTTCCAAACACTGGAGGTGACTGTAGTTCACAGCAATCTATTGTATATTTTATGCAATTCCTATAAGCATAATGAAATAATAAATAGAAGGAAGTATAATTACCAAGGTTTTGTTAAGCACTTATAATTTAAATGTGTTGATATATTATAATGCACCCCATTAAGATGCAAAATTAATATGTGCTAATCAGAGAAAAAGAAAATCTTTGGCAGATGAATAGCAAGGAGCAAACAATTACATGGAGTCCCAAAACTACAGTTTGGAGCATGACACTTGTTCTAGAAAATGCACCAACAGAGATTCAATAAAATCAAAAACTCACCTCAATTATTACTTGCTGCAAGTCTAAAATACATTCACTTCAATAAAACAAGAGATCGATTAGTAAGTCTTAATCCATTAGTGCAATACTCTTTAGCAGATTTGACAATCACTGATATAATTTGAGAACAATGATGTTACCTGTAAGTGACTTTATCTCAAGGTCAACAGATTATATGCTTTGAGAGCAAAAAAGACTAGTTGAACTAAAAGTAATTGTTGACTAAAAGTAATGTGTTCTAAAAATAAATTTCATTCCTTTTATTGGAGTAATTAAACACAATTGAAATAACGAAAGACAAGAAAAAACTAAAAAAGAGAAAAAAACTAAAATTCAAT
The DNA here is from genome assembly GCA_001685095.1 of Ellobius talpinus. Classification (NCBI taxonomy): domain Eukaryota; kingdom Metazoa; phylum Chordata; class Mammalia; order Rodentia; family Cricetidae; genus Ellobius; species Ellobius talpinus. Next base: position 9,356 of record LOJH01047267.1, read on the forward strand.
GATTTGAAGGCATTTACTGAAAAATATGAGGTCTGTAATACATAATAAATTTGTGTCATTGATATTTGCTGATCCAAAATGAGAGAAGTTTTTCATACTTTCAAAAATTTTATGGTCAACTATTTCACAGATATCAAGTTCTTATTCCATAAAACCAAGACAGAAATACTGGCTATTCACTGGCTGCAGTGAAGTTTGAAATTTTTCCTCAGTATGACATATAAGGCCATCTAAGTTCAGAGTGATTAGATTTCGAACAATGTCACATTCAATTCTCTGGGGGAACAACAGTTGTATAAATCAAATGACAATGTTTAGGTCCTTTGACGAAGAATTGGTGTATCAATAGGGTTCTGAAAGGTCACAAGAATAAATTTTCAGCTGAAGCATAAAATGTTATGTTTTATATTTCACCTAAAAACAGTTATTTGTGTTTTTTCAAAAGATGTAAGGATCTAGAAAGTTGTCAATATCTCAAATTACCTGGCCTGATAGTGCAATGCATTTCGTATTCATCTTTCTCTACCTACCTCAGTAGAGTGAATCAAAAGTTGTAGTTTTTCAAAAACCAGTTTTGGATATAAAGACAATCAATGGCAAATGCATTGCAGAATGTTAAAAGTGCTTATAAATTAGGAATGTTTTGCAAATGATGTGATTCAAGATTCTCTCCAACTAAAACAACTAGATAACAAATATTATGGCATAAAAGGAGATCTGTAACAAAAATGCCAGATCTCAACACAAACATCAACATCAGAGTGAGATTTGCCTTAATTGTTCACACCATCAGTATCTCTGTGAGAAGAAATGGGAACTCACAGAGCCCAGGAAAGTGTTCACAACAATACAGTCCTAGATGCTAGCAGGCTTCTTGTGAAGAAAAAGTTACAACCTGAGGGTTTTCACCCAGTTTAGTTACTAAACACTCCACAAGTTTTGAAAAGTTTTAGAAGCAGATTTGACACCATATGTCAAAACATAAAATGTGAAAACCAATTAAGGAGATGTCCCTTCCTACACAACCCTTTCTGTGTAAGATTGTCATAAATTAGATTCTCAAGAAAGCCAGATATGGAGTATGGAAAGAAAGCATGTTTTTAAATATTGTATGCATTAGAAAGGTTATCTTAAAATACAAGTTAACAGGAGAGTACAATTTTGAAATGTCCTTGTAAAATGCTCTACTTTATAATGTGGAAAAAAAGAAAAAGTAGTATCACATCGTCACTAAAAACTAAACAATTCAAAGAGATATATTTATTTAAAAAAGATAAACTTTGTAATCTGGTGTTTGAAAACAAACCTGATAAGAGGAAATAAATGTGGTTGAAGAATATTATGAACTAAAAATAGTAAAGTGATAAACGTGGATAAAGATTAAGAAAGAAAACTAGAAATCAGAGAGGAAAAGCCTAAATTTAAGAATACTCATCTTTGAGTAAACACATGCACAGATAATAATACAAGTAGCATGCTTAGAAAAATAGACCATCTTTAGAGAAAATAGAGGTATGAGAAGAAAAAAAAACACACCATGGAGAACTGCAATTTAGCAAAGAATGATCTTAGTGGAAATAGATTACAAAGATGAATTCTAAAAATATAAGCAGGTACTGTCTCCTAATATATGAAAGCAAAAATATTCATTTATATAACATAGACACACAACATATCTGTGTATTCTCACCCAGAATAAGCAACTAATATGGTGTGAAAATGTTGCTATATCTTTAAGAGAAAAAAGTCTTAGGGTAGTTAGGCAAAAATTGTGTGAATTAAAAATAACATGATTTTTTAATTACAGTTTTTCATTCAAACTTCTCACCAGGAGAAAATGCAAGAGCGTAATTTAGATACTCAGAAAAGAAAATTAGAGTCAATGATTATGAGCACACCAAAATTTACCATTAAGAATGAGAGTGAAAAAGACATATAAAGTTTCAAATGACATTGTTAACAAGATAGTTTGCTGAAAACTCATAGAGGAGATGGCTCAAGTATGTAAAGAAATATATTCATTATAGGACACTGCTGGGGTGTCCTAGAACTGAAGTCTAAATATCCTGCATGCTGCCTAGATTTATGCCTACCAGACACAAAGTATTGTCAGCCTAGAAGAGGAAATCTTAATTGAGAAAATACCTCAGTAAGATCAGGCTACGGGACAGCCTATAGAACTTTTTCTTAATTAGCAATTGATGGTGAAGGGCCAAGCCCATAGTGTATGTTGACAACTCTGGACAGGTGGTCTTGGGTTTTATAAGAAAACAGCCTGAGCAAGCCCTTTGGAGCAATCCAATAAATGACACCCCTCCACAACTACTGCATTAGCTCCTGCATTCAGATGCCTACCCTGCTAAATTTCCAGTCCTGAAATCCTTCAGTGGTAGACTACAGTGTGGAAGTGTAAACCAACAAACTCTGTCCTCCCTATTTTGCTCTTTGGTGGCTAACACAGATAAGAATTATGTGTTACTGTAATAAGAGTTAATAAGAAGCCTGAGATAATATGCCAATCAGTTTATAATTAAAGTAGCCCTCTGTTTATTTCTTTGGGACTGAACAGCTGTAGGAACAGGCGGGACAGTAACCTCCATCAACAGCTGTTAGAGTGAGAACTTGGGGGTGAATGAGAAAGGAAAGGTTTGTGACTTAAAGGTGATGTAACTGTGTGTCAAGTTGACAAGTGGTCAATTGTGTCTGATAATTTATGTCAACCTGACACAAGATAAAGTCACTGGAAATGAAGGAGCTTCAGTTGGGAAAATGCCTCCATGTGATCCATCCAGAGATCTTTGTGTGTGGTGCCACCTTTGGGCTAGTAGTACTGGGTTCTATGGAAAAAAAAGAAAGAAAGAAAGCAGGCTGAGCAAGCGAATAAGCTGCACCCATCCATGACCTCTGCATCAGTCCTTGTCTCCAGGTTCCTGCTCTGTTAGATAGAGTTCCTGCCTTGACTTCATTCAATGATGAACAGTGATATGGAAATGTAAACAAAGTCATTCTTTCGTATATGAATTTTTAGGTTATGGTGTTTCATCAGAGCTATAGAAAGCATAACTAATACAGTGCATTGTCAGAGTTTTATCTTTGACCCTTACAGACCTTTTTACATATATGTCATGGTTTGTTGTTTCTCATTTTTATGAGATTTCTATGTGTGCAAATGTATGTGTCTCTGCACACATACATGCTTCTTGACTTTTTTCTTGGCTTTTTTTCCTGCTTGTTTGTTTATCCTACTCGACTTTGTTTGCTTTTATATTTATATTTATATTTATATTTATATTTATCTCTATCTCTATCTCTATCTCTATCTCTATCTCTATCTCTGTTATTGTTATTGTTATTATTATTATTATTATTATTATTATTATTACATTTTTATTTTTATCCCAATCAGAGAGAAAGGAAAGGGTATGGACTTGGGTGTTATGAGAAAGGGAGTTTTAGGGGAGTTGGAGAAGGGGGAAATATAATCAGAATATATGTGAAAATAATATATTTTAAATTAAAAACAAACACATGTGGCACCATCAATAGACTCTTATATTTTTAGCAGAAAGTAAATAAATAGGATTAAACAAATCATAGTAAATATTAAAAAAGGGGAAACACAATAATGAGAACATTGGTCTATACCTTGTTTATAATAATTGTTACATAATTGCATAATTTTTGAAAAGTCATTAAACTGTAATTTAACTAGTGGAATAAATTATATGTAAATAATATCTAAATGGATTTATAAAGCAAAAGGTTTCCAATTCTTGTTATATTCTTAAGCTTTCTCCAGTTAGCCTACCACCCTGAAGCCAGGGATTAAATGCATTTCAAACAGCCAGCATAGAAGCCATAGCAAAATGATGATGCCTTTAAAATTAAAAAGGTGAAGAAAACCTTCTAGGTCCCTAACAGTGATTACTATTGTGAAAATATGTGCTTCTAGGATTTATGAAATCCTGATTCTGTGACCTGATTTGAGTACCTGAATTTATCTTGTCATAATGCATTAAACAAAAACATGCACTTCAGGAATGTAATATGACAAGTCCTAAATGATAACTTAGAAAAGTGCTGTGTTTTAGAGTATCAAATCACCAGTTATACTTAGGAAGATAAAGCTTATTTATACACAGGAATGCAAACACATTTGGAGGTCTCTGTGTGTATACAAACATATAAATAATTAATTTTGTATACATTTATACATATTAATCTACTCTGTACTAGGTGCAAAGGTTATAATGGAGAAAGGGACAGGTATATCCGAGAGAAGGGGCAGGAAAAGGGTGTTATATCTGAACTTAGCATATGCAAACTTTTTTCTTTCATTATTTTCTTAATAATATACATGTCATTCACATTAAGTATTATAAATAACAAAAATTAAGAATTTCAAAGGAATGTGAAGCCATTATCAATACTATTTCATGTATTTAAAACTAACTACATATAGAAATTTAGTTTAACTTTTTGAAATTTAAAGAAGAAATAATAAAATTATTTTGATTTACTATAACATGATAGCTGCAATAATAGAAAAGTTGCTTGATACATCTTTTTAACATAAAGTTATTGTTTATGAAGTTGAAAGAAGAGTTTTGAAGGAGATAATAGTCCTTAGAATGTATTTTGATTCTGTTTCCACAATGATACTATAATATAAAAATGAGTGCATAATAAGACTGACATTTATAACTGCAATAATATTACAGTCCCAGTGGTAAATAGCTCTCTTTCTAAGTAAAACTGTTACTATCTTAAATTTCTGCCCTTAAAGACAGTGTACCTTTTGAAATCTGTGTCTCTAGAAAGTCAAACATGATTCTGAGGCTAATAAAAATAAGTTTTAGATCTAGTACAAAAATTCAACAATGTTAGAAGACTAAGATCCATATGTGGAATAATATGATCAGAAAAAATAACCCCTAAACACGAATATCTTAATAAAATCTAGGGCTTACCCATTCCTGTTCAAAAGATATCTCTTTTATCTTAGATATGCTATTTTACTTATTTTTGGCCACAGTTTCACATTCACATCCACATTAAGCTAAGTTTATTAATTTATAGTCCAACAATAGTCACCTAATAACAAAGCAATAAGCTGTCATTTGAGACTATGTTACTCTGCTGAAAACTTGTTTTTTCAGCAGATATTGAAACTATTATTATTGTGTACAACCTTGGTTATTCCTCAAACAAGTCAGTCACAAAACTAGAAGAACAAGGCTCAAAAAGAATGTAAAAATAAATTTATATTATTGAATAAAATACAAAATTAATAATGTGAAATATCAATGCAGCTTTCACAATTAGTGCTAGTCTTCAAAAGATATTTCATATTGGCAGGAATTTATACAAATTCGATGAAAAGAGAAGAAACAGAGCTCCAGTTCATTAAAATTTATATCTTATGTTTTTAAAGTAAGTTTAGCCTAAAATGACTTTGCCTTGAAATATTTACACATGATAAAAGGAAAATATTTTATATGAATTAATTTGAGTTTCTTTCTTCAGGGGAGGGATCAAACTCTTTCTTAACCCACACGTTGAAATGCAAATTATATTGTCTTAAGTAACTGGGAACTTAAAGTACTTGATAGAATTGTCTCACAAGAAAAGAATATTTGGTGTCTTAGATTTGCTTCTTTACTTTTTGCACATAATGTCATGTGTTTTGCAAGTGTTTGTGAATAGCATATCTGGGCAAACACAATTTTAAAAAGAAAATGAACTGATAGAATGTTTGGCCATAGACAAAGAACAATGGAAATGTTTGCCTATTGTAGCTACCAGTGAGTAGACTAAAATAATTAAGATTTAAGAGTCACACTGCCTAGGTATTATTGTACTTCCAAATACCAGGCAGCATTAAAATGGTTAGATACTCATCTAGTATGAAGTTCCAGAAGTTGTTTTAGTTTATTTCAGGGTTGTAGTGACAGCTTTATTCTTCTGCATCTTCAATGACACAGGAAATGTCACAGTGTTTTGTGTAATTTCAAAACTTGGAGTTATTTTTCTGACATCTGTATATATAGGATACACTTCCATGTCTGATCCACTTTTACAATTTTCCCTGGACATTTTGGGCAGGCATGCAGAGGAGTCCACACATGGTCCCATGACACAATGATAAATAATTTTATAGTATTACTTTCCTGTAAGACTTAGGAGAGTGACTGGCCTCAAAGCAATAGCTTGAGAGTTTACTCAGCAAAAACTTAATATCCAGACCATACTTTGTTTAAACTTTGCTTCTTTCCCAAGAGCAAAAAATAAGCAGCCCGTGCTCCTATTTACAACAGAGTGGCACCCAACATGGTAACTAAATCCACTTAAAAGCATGAGAAGGCTTAAAAATAAGGGAAAGAGAAATTAACACAGCTTTTTGCTGTTTGCTAGGACATGCTGCAGAGAAATTTTCCCTATTCAGCAATAGTGGCAGAAAAAAAAGCCTCACCATTTTAAAACAAGGCTTCCTGGGCCCTTCCACCAGTGCAAACTCCAGCTATGGAGCATTTCTGGGCCCACTCAGGGTCGGGAACAAAGTAGCTGAGACCATGCCCATGGCTCAGCTCTTCCTCCCTGGGTAGACAGTGGGATCAGGTCTACTAGAAAGTAGCGGCTTTGAAATACCAGCTTCTGGGCTGTGCCTCCATAGCGATCTCTGTCTGGCTCCTGCAGGAGACAGAGCTTTTGAATGGAGCATTTGGACTAAAGTGCTATGGTTTGTTTGACGGCAATTAGACTCGCCGTGTGCCTAAAAGGGGGACATTGTGTGCCATGGCCCAGAGGCACGAGCAGCTCCTCCATGCTACCAGTGCAATGTGCAAGGCTCAGAGGCACAAGTAACTCCACCGTGTTGTACTGGGCGGGGCAAGCCCGTAGTACCTGTTTTTGACCTAGGAATGTCACAGCATAGATTCTTAAGCGCTTAGCGATTTAAAAGCGCAAACCAAAAACAGACATCACA
>LOJH01047268.1:0-13246 GCA_001685095.1 Ellobius talpinus
TTATTAACCAATGAAAGTAACACATAGACAGATGACCCTCCTACATCAATTGTTGTTTGAAAAACTTGATGCTTCTCAAATGCTTCACTGTAGTTTTAATTTTGTAGCCTTGCAATGGAGAATCTATGCCAACAATGAGATGCTGTGGTACAGTTGTACATGTGTTCCTTACTCTAAAGGGAGGGGAATGATACAAGCATACAGGTGGTATTTACCAGAAAGGAAAAGAACAAATTATGCTGATTTATGATTGGTTTTAAAAGAAGCATAACTAGGTTTTCTAGGCTTCCCCTAATTTTTTGTTTTGTTTTGTTTATTGATTTTTGGCTTCTCTAGAAAGGGTATCCCAGTAGCTTTGGAGCCAGGCCTGGAACTCACTCTGTAGACCAGGCTGGCTTCAGACTCACAGAGATCAACCTCCCTCTGTGCTATGGGATAAGGCTCTTGTATATTATAAAGATTTGTTACTCATATTGGTATAATAAAACTCTAATTGGCCAGTAGTCAAGCAAGAATTACAGGCAGGGCAATCAGAATAAGAGAATTCTGGGAAGATGAAAGGCAGAGAGTAAGTCACCAGCTAAACACAGAGGAAACAAGATGAGAATGCTACACTGAGAAAAGGTACCAAACCACACGGCTAAATTAGACATAATTATGGATTAAATTACATTATAAGAGCTAGCTAATAATAAGTCTGAGCTAATAAGACAAACAGTTTATAATTAATATAAGCCTCTGTGTGTTTCTTTGACTGAATGTCTTTTGGACTGGGTGGGGCAGAAACTTCTGCCTACACTTTTGCCTCCTTAGTGCTGGGATTAAAGGCATATGCTACCACCACCTTACTATTCTTTCCCTATCTTTAAATGTCATGCTACATCTGTTGTGTTATCAGATTACTAGCCATTGAAAGATATAAACATGCAGACTTCAAAGCAAAATTAATATTTCACTATTTCTAAGTATAAACACACACCTTGTATAATGTGTTAAGTAGGCTCTACAGAGATTTTATATTTTCTACACTGTAATTTATATGCATTCTTCAAAAGCTCATGATGCATCTTTGTTTCTCCAACTTACCTATTTATACCAGAATAAAATGTGTTACAGAAAATCTGTTCTTTTATCTCTTACAGTGTTATTATTTTAAAAGTTTAATAAAACATGATAATAAGATGAATTGGAATTTGACTTGTATAATTTTATGCTAGAATTATCAGTTGAAATTATAAGCATCTAGAGAAATCTAATTCTTTAGTGCATATTGGTATCTAAGCCAACTTATTTCCAGAGATATTAGGCTTTCATAAATTAAAATCTTTCCATCCATCAAGTAATGAATAGAAAAAAATTTGAATTGTGTTCTATTATATTGTTATATATTTTTGTGTAAGTTTCATGGAATTATTGTAATAAGAGATCTTCAGTCTTAGGTACCATGTTCTTATGGTTACCATGTATAAAGATACCTACCAGAAATTTTTAAATTTCAGAGTCTGAACAAAAATCCATACAGAAATGATGTAAAATATATTTTATAGGACTATTTAAATATGGTTCCTGGTATTAACTTAGAAAATTTAGTTGTGACTTTAGGAGGTTCAGTTTCCATTCAAGAATTGTTGGTCCAAAGATTATAATACAATTTTAATCAACTTAAAAATTGGTGACTATCTGCAAACTCTTTTTGTTGATTTGTATAAATTCATTTCTTTGTTTCTGTTCTTTGGAGACTGGATCTTGGCATGAAGCTAAAGGTAGCCTTGACTTCTTATCCTCCTGATATGGGATTCGATTCCCCTCTGTACACTGTGAATAGCATTGGTTAGTAAAAGAGTGCTTTGGACCTATAGCACGGCAGAACTTAGATAGGTGGGAAAAACTAAACTGAATTCTGGAAGAAGGCAGAGTTAAGGAGAAGCCATGTAGCCCTGCAAGATACAGACACTGGATGCTGGACAAAACTTTACCCAGTAAATCACAACCATGTGGCAATACACAGATTAACAAAGATGGGTTAAGTTAATATGTAAGAGCTAGCCAATAAGAAGCTAGAGTTAAAGGGCCAAGCAGTGATTTAAATAATATATTTTTTTGTGTGATTATTTTGGGTCTGAGCTGCCAGGCAGCCAGAAAACTGGCAAACTCCTCACTACAAATTGATGCCAACATGGTTGACTAAATCCATATAAAACCTAAGAGAGCTTGGAAACTCTAGACAAAGAAAAAGAAAGTTTAGCCACTTTTTCTTCTCAGCTGGTGGCATGCTGTGGCTTCTTTAAGAGAAGTCTTACTGATTCAGCAATAGCAGAAAAAAGGGCATGCCATTTTGAAATACCAGCTTTCTTGGAGAACAGGTGGGTTTGTTTTAATCAATAAAATGGTAATTTTTTTGCTTAGTTTTATGTCAGCTTGAAATAAGGTAAAATAATTTTCACAGAGATATGTTCAATTGAGAAAATGGCTCAAGATGTTCTTGTTTGCAAACCAATAGTGCATTTTATTTATTAATAATGTAAATATATATTTTTGGCTAACTTTGGACAGTGCCAGACCTCTGCAGATGATCCTAGATGGCATAAAAATGCAAGTTGAGCAAATAACAGTTAGCAAAACACTAAGAATCACTCCTCCATGACTTCTGTTTAGTTCCCGCCTTCAGGTTCCTGTCTTGAGTTTCTGCCATTACTCCCCTCAACAATAAACCATAATCTGCTTGAAAAACAAACTTTTTCATTCCCAAGTTTCTTTTGGTCATGATGTGTTACCGCAGCAATAGAAACCCTAACAAAGACAAGAATCATGGATTATTGTTGTGACATATAATTTTTGGAAGACTTGGGGAGTATTTTGGTGATTTGGGGCTATAAAAACCACTGAAAGCTTAGAGTATAATGAACTTAGAAGATAATGCTGAGGGCATGCAGGTGGTGGAGGCATGTCTCATGAAGTTTCAGAGATAGGAAGGCTGTTAGTGTTATTTTGTATAAAGGTTTCATGGTGTCTGGTTAGCCAGAGCTGGAGAACTGTCTGTGATTAATAAAAGACCAATCTCACAGAAGTGAAACATTACCTTTTCTGGGATAATTGATATTGACCTGGTGAGCCTAAAAATCAGCTGTGATTAAGAAAAAATAAATAATGTTGGGGTAAAATGTTCTGGGAAGCACTTCTTCAAGGTAAGCAAACAATGTTTGGTCCAAAGGTGGCTAAAATCAGACAACCAAACTTAGTAATGGATAAGAGTTTCCCATATTGTAGTGGTTTTGAAATCAGGAAAGGCTTATGGATGGTAGATGAAGCTTGTTACCATGAAGGGGCAGGAGAAGCAATTGGTGAAGGTTTCCCTTCATTATCAATAGAAGTTTCAAGGCTGAAATTTCATAGAAATAAGTCCAGGCCTGGGAACATGTAGCAGGGTTAGAATCCCTGAAGAGAGCCTATGAGAAGCTATGGTGAAGATACATTTGCATTGAAGAACCTACCTTTTTGGAGATGCCAGATCATAAGATAACCACTAAGAACAGCAAAAAACCATGGAATCAACACGGATGCGATGAGGAGATAAGCTGTGTATGCTTCAGATGGTAGAAAAGGAGAAATGAAACTAACTGGTTAGGTCTTTTGGAGCCTTGAGGATTCAGAATGAATTCTAGATGTCATGTACTATAGTATTTGCACTATTGACTTTTTGTTTGGCTTTGATTTAGTTTTTTTGATGCCCCAGGTCTTCTATTGTCCATAAATATATTTTTAAGATGTGTGTATGGGGGGGAGCTGTGTGGGAAGCTTTTCTGTATATGTGTTGCTTTTATTGGTTAATGAATAAAGAACTCCTTTGGCGTGATAGGGCAGAATAGAGCTATGGAGAAAAACTAGACTGAATGCTGGGAGAAAGAAGGCAGAGTCAAGAAGAAGCCATATAGCCGCATAAGGAGACAGACACCTTTGCTGGAGCCCAACTGAACTTTGTTAGTAAGCCACAGCCACGCGGCAATACTCAGATTAATAGAAATTGGTTATTTCAAGATATAAGAGTAAGCCAGAAATATGCTTAAGCTAATGGCCAATCAATATAGTACTTAATACAGATTTCTCTGTAATTATTTTGGGAGTGTGGGCAGCCTGGAAACAAATGAGAAGCCTCTGCCAATGTGTGTGTGTGTGTGTGTGTGTGTGTGTGTGTGTGTATGTGTGTGTGTATAACAGACTTTTATAGGATTTGGTTTTAAAGACTGATGATTTAATAAGTTAGAATGCTTTATTTTGTGTTATTTATTTATTTATTTATTTGTTTGTTTATTTATTTATTTTAAGTTTCTTGAGACAGAGTTTCTCTGTAGCTTTTGAGCCTGTCCTGGAACCTAGCTCTTGTAGACCAGGTTGGCCTTGAACTCACAGAGATCAGTTGGCTTCTGCCTCCCTAGTGCTGGGATTAAAGGTGTGTGCCATCACTGCCTGGCCTTGTTAGTTTTACATAAACTTTACATAAGTCACAATCATTTGGCAAGAGGGACTCTTATTGGAGAAAATGTCTAAATAAGATGTGCCTATAAGCAAGTCTGTAGCGCATTTTACTGACTAATATTTGATGTGGGTAGGTCCAACTCGTTGCAGACAATGCTGCCCCTGGGCAGCTGGTTTTGGATGTGGAAGAAAGCAGGCTAAGCAAGTCATGGAAAACAAACCAGTAAGCAACACTCCTTCATGTCCTATGCCTCAGTTCCTGCCTTCAAGTTTCTGACTTGAATTCCTGCCATAACTCTTCTCAATACAACTGACCAGTTGAAATAAATCCTTCCTACCAATATTGCTTTGGTCATGCTTTTTTATCACACAACTTTGTTGGTGATTAGCAATACTGAATTTTGGACTTCATTGCTGTGGTTTCTACTTGTTCAGTTAGCCCAAATTAAGAAGTTTCATGATGTCAATTTTGAGTAGGCAAGGAATGAGAGAAATTGTTAAAAAGTGCTCATTTCTGGTATTATAATAATCAATCATTCCTCTCCCTCAACACTCTTTGCTCTGTTTTTTAATTTCTTTATTTGAAGGAGGAAATTGTGAAAACAAAACCTAGGTATAAAGACCTTCTGTCTCATCTAAAAAGAAGGAAAACTGTTAATTTTTTTAATCTAGTACTTAAACTGAGGAGTAATTTGCCATTATTTTTGTTCTGTGTTTATTTTCTAATGTCACTTTTTGTTGCATTTAATTTTATATGATAAAAGCAATGACAAGCTTTTGTGGGACATATGTATATTTTTCCCAAGTTTGTTCTTAGCTACAACTTTCTAAGTTTTATTTAAAAACTGAGTTTGTAAGCCAAAACATTACTAACAAAAATAAATCATTAAGTAAATCTGTATTTAAGAAATCAGAATAGACTGTGAACTTATTAATATTCATATGCCTTTACCAGAAACAGAGAGACAACAAATGGTATAACACCATGCCTTGTGAGAAGCACAAAATGTTTGTGTCAACTTGAGAAAAAACTCTAATTAGTGCTGTGGGATTTAATGACAAGAACAAACAAGAACACTCTAACATTAAAAAAAACTGAGTATAGAAGACTGAAAGAGGAAATAACAACATTGGGAAAGATATAAAGCAAAGCATTTTTGAGAGATTGAATAGACAAGGATAAGATTCTATGAGGTACAGTGGTATCCAGGTTAACCATGGAGAAGAAAGCCATATATATATATATATATATATGGCATATGCCTCAGCTGCTGTTATGTCTGATGGCAGCACACATGCTTAAGAATACTTAGTGCCAGAATAGAAACAAAATAGTGTAGCACAAATAATAAAAACCCAGAGACAGATATTGAGGTTCAACCTGAAGATTAGAAAGGCAAAACAGCCAGTCACTGGCTCTTATCTCTACCTCAGTCTGAAAAGGTGATCCTGCATACAGGAGTTTCAGAATGAGACTGTGTCTAAGAGCTGTATCCTCCCATCTTATATTCCTCTCTAGGGCTGGGAATAAAGGTGTACCCCACTACCACCAGGTTTCTATGGCAAACTAGTTAAATGTATATCTGTAAGGCTGACCAGTGGGACGTTTTACTCTTTGATCATCAGGCAAGGTTTATTTATTAAAATACAAATAACTACAAACTAGTACTGTTCAAATCCAAAATGTAATCAAAAGAAAATTGTTAGAAATAAAATTGATAGAAAAAATATGTAGTTTTTTTGTTATTAGTAAAAACAAACTTCAGTACATTAGAAAGAAACTGCTAGAGTATAAGGAATTTGGGGGAATATCTTATAAAATGTCATTTGAACTAAAGATCATTTCACTGTTACTTCTTTTTGTATATGGTGAAAATAACTATTATAATCAATGTGAAAGGGTAAATATTTGATTAGATCTCAGTTTTAGAGTGGCTCATCAATGATTACACTTCATCAGCACATAGTGGAGGTAAAATGAACAGGTAGGAGAGTTAACTGTTAACTTCATAGGGCACAGGAAGTAGAAAAGGCTCAGGGAAGGAACCTTGGGTAAAATCTAGTCCCCAACCAGGCCCATAAGACCTTCTTTCTCTAGATAATAAAATCATCCAATTTTTCCACAAACTTTAAAAAGACTGGAAACAAAGCACTCAACATCTGAGCCTATGGATAATATTTCATATCAAAACTGGAAAAGAAGATTGCAAGGAATTTAGAAGACAAATATAATTGGTATCAATAAACTGTCTGGTTGGTTGAACTTAGCAAAAATGGACAAACTCGTTCATTATTCCATATCAATATTATTACAATACCAGTTTTTTCAACATAAAAATGTTAATGTTTATATAATTTTGTTTACTAGAAGTGCTACACATGAAATCTTTTTATGGTAAATCGTTTGTAATAGGAAGTCAAACGAAAATAGCATAGCATTTACTGTCCCTTAATATATGACTTGTTCAATTCAACTGTGAGGAGTTGAATGACTAGGACCTAGATTGCAATAGGCTAAATAATAAAAGAGAAATATTCTAATAGAGGTAACAAATGTAGATGCATTTTCTAAATATTTGGCACTTTCATGGTACTATATGACATTTAAGACAGAGAAATTTATGGAGAAGTGTTGGTGGAGGCTGCTGTTTTGTTTCTCGGTCACCCAGTCCCAAAATAATCTCACAGAAACTATAATAATTATAATACTGTTTTGCCAATAACTTAAGCATATTTCAAGCTAGCTATTACATTTTGATTTAACCCATTTTATTATTTTATATTTTACCATGAGTCTCATGGTTTACTGTTGCCGATGTGTGGTTGTCTTTCTCCTCCCTGCAGCTATATGGCATCTCCTTGACTCTGCTTTCTTTCCTCATCTGTTTGGAATTCCCGCCTTGCTCTATTCTGCTAAGCCACTGGCCAAAACAGCTTTATTCATTAACCAATAAAAGCAACACATATACTGAAGGACTTTCCACATCAGAGAAGAGTGTTGAAGGAGATCTCCTATGACAAAACAGAAATCTCAGAAAGTGGTTGGACTTGTGAGGTTGACCTGACTATTTGTTTTCCTATTTTGTTTTTGAAGCTCCTTGAAAACTAAAGAATGGGTGCCTTTTAGTGAAAGTGATGTCAGTTCAGGTTTCAGACCCATTATAACCCAATTTACTTCTTACCACTGAGTAGCCATTTTACTACAAGTCAGTCATTGTCCCAGAAGCAACTTTGTGTTCCTGATTAGTTGAACTAAGAAACTCATGGAATCATTGCTTCTTGTTCTAACTTTGCTTTTCATAGTGATTAAACCAGGCTCTTAGTAAAATTTGAAGTTTCAGACCTTTGTGTGTTCTTTACTGTCAGTTTTCCAAATACTTGGAAAATTAAATTAAAAATAGATACAAAATTACAAAAATCTTTCCATATTAATTTATATAAGTAGTTACTAGGAAAATATCCTGCCCTTTGCCTCAGTGAGCTCAGTTGTATTTTCTTCCAAGCTAATATTGTGCATATCAATATTAGGTATTTCCTTTCCTCTTTTCCTGTCTTTTTCCTGAATTCCTCACTTGCTGAGCTCTTCCCCTAAATGAGCTTTACTTGTAAGCTATTTGTATTCTCTGTTCCTTATTTTTTTCCTTTTGCAGCTTGATACCAAAATGAAAATTGGTTCAGACAGAAATGACACAGGAACATGACATTTTTCAAGTAGAAAATAATGAAGATAAATACCATAAACAATAATAGGTGCAACATATTTTGTAAATATGCAATACTGAAAATAACCAAGTAAGATAGCATCTACTTTTATATTTTTGTGTGTGTACACCTAAGATGCTTTTCAGAAGAAAGTGGATATTAAGAATGTAGATAAAGATACATTTCATCCATTAAATTAAAATGTTTAGACATTTAAAATCATGCATAATCAATAAAATGTATTTATAAACGAATTAAAACAAATAAACAAAAACCAAATGTGGAACGGATGGCAAGAGTTCCAGCTAAGAAAGAGGCTGAGGCAGGAGGAGAACAAATCCATGCATGTCTGGGATATGGAACAAGTACAAGTCAAGTTTTGGCAACTTGCTGCAAACTGCCTCAGGAAAGTGCAAGGATAGCTATGTGGTAGAGCACTGGACTGGAATATTGGAGTTCTAGGTTAAACCCACCTTAATAAAAGACAGGGATTATGTCTACACAAAACAGAAAAGAAATGTTCACAGAAACTGGTTATAGGTTAAACTGGAAAAAAATTTAAATTTTAGCTCTAGGAGACTATCAATGGTTCAATGTCTGCATGATCACTCATGAATTTTGAAAAATATTCCCTATGTCTAGTACTGTCAAGGTAGAAAAATTTATATTAAAGACAAAAGTGATATTAAAAATTAATGTTACACCAACATTGGAAGGAAATGGAAAGCACAAACTTTTCATTCTTTAATTATAACTAGACAATTATGACATCTTTAATAAAGTCAGCATTTTGGTAGGTAGTCTATCTCCTCATGTAGAGCACTTGGATACAGCTTCAATTATGGCTATATATTCTAAGGTGAGTTTTCACACATTCTTTTCAGCATATGTGTTTAAATATATTTTAGACAATTTTGCATGTAAATACCCACATTTAATGAGTTTTTAATTTAAAATTTATTGTAAAGAGCTCTCTGGCTGAAGATATGACCTAGGAGTTAAGAGCACTGACTGATCTTTCAGAGGGAGATATTTCTATGTGAAGCATCCACATCAAAAGTAGCAACCATCTGCACCTCCAGTACCAGGGGATTTATTGCAAATAAAAAAACATATAAACCAAAATTAACCAGAACCATAATCTTTATATCTCAATGAAGGTTTATACAGTTAGAAATGATGTTGGTAAGCTGTGGAGTCTCATATGAGATTTTACACTTTCACAATCAAATATATTGCAAAACCTGAAAAACCATTGCAATGTTGAAACTAGAAAAATAAGTATTTTTTATGTCTCTTTTCATGACTCAAATGTCATTAGATTATGAGGAAGACCTAATGATCAAATGTTGTATTTAAAATATTCATCACTTAGCTAGAGGATAAAATAGCCATATCCCATGTTGGTATTTTTGTAGATCATTAAAAACAGAAGACAGAAAAATTTATGTCACTCTCATATGTATATTATGAACATTATGCCTGCACAGACACATGCACATACATTGACATTCATACATGCACACATACACACTCCCAGCACCCCTCCACACACTCTAAACATATTTTTGTAGATGTACCCACATTTATGCCTATAGATAGTGTTTTTTAAGGAGTGAGAAGTGATATGAATTTTCTACAGGATTATTTCATTGTTTATATAAGATGCATGTAACTTCAATATTTTAGTCATATATTGATAAGAAAAATGTTTAAAAGATATGTAATTTCAAAATAAAAGTCTATAAATTCAAATGCTTTTACATTTTCATGGAATTTATTATCTTATTTTATATGAGGCCAAATCATAAAAAGTTGATTCTGTCTATGGCCTAATAAGGAATCTGGTTTCATTCTTCTTTATTTTCTTATGAGTATCCTAGTCTTTACAGCATTATTATTGTCATAATCATAATAACACTAAAGGTGATATTCAAAGAAAATCTTCAGCAGGCAAGTAGAAGACTCCATATAGAGTTGGGTGAGATATACTTTAAACTCTCTTTGCTCACTAGTTGCCAATTTCCAAGGTTTTAGTTTAACTTTTAACAAACTTTGGTTATTTTGTAGTCAATAGGTGAAGTAGTTTCACAACTTGGAGCAAAGAAACCAGAGAAGTTAGGCTCAGTAGTCAGGAGAGAGGGCTGCTGTCATTCAAATATGAAATTGTCCTTGCCCAACATCATGTGTTGAAATCATGGCCACAATTGCAATATCTAGAGTTAGTAATTTTGGGATGTAATTAGGACATAATGATTTTAACCTGAATAAAGAATTAATACATTGCTTTATTCAAATTTAATGGCAATGTTAGAGATGGTGAAAATAGAATGTGGGTTTTCAATGGAGTAACAAGAATAATAAGTAACCACAAGCCTCGGTGGTATGTCTTTAGAGGGTACATCTTATTCACATCTCTATTTCTTCTTTGCTTCTAGTTTCTATTCATTGGCATGTGATTATTTATTCTGCTTCACATTTCCCACCATGATATTCTCTACCTTCCCCCTTACAAACCTATATACAAGAGAATCAAGTAACTATAAGCTGAATTCCATAAATTATAAGTCAAAATCACCATTGCTCCCTTAAGTTGTATTCTCAGGTATTGTATCACAGTCATAGAAATTGACAAACACATATACTGTCTTTCAAGTTGACTAATATTTGAAAGATAGATCATAAGTGGTTGAGGAAGGCATCCCAAATTTGAGAACCTGGTTGAACCAATTTTTAAAGATTTTTCATTTCAGAATAAATGAGAAAATAATTATGTTTTCCAAGGTAAATGCTTTAAAAATAGGTTAGGTCCTCTATAAAATCTATTCATTCAGAGGACAGCATCAATTATAGATTACATTGTTTTCTTTATAGTTAATTAATTTAGGTAATTCTGTACCTTATCTTGATGATCTGTACCTTAGTGTCTGGGTCAATAATCAGGTGGGATATTGGGTTTATTTTTTACTTCTAGTTGTCAATACAAATATTATTTGAATTAAATTTTGTTTCTTTTTGGAAAATAAGAGATTAAAGTGGATTGTAACAGGAATGATTTTAGTTGATTTTTTTATTCTTTCAGATCAGATATTTTAAGCATTTATTCTTTCTTAGTCACAAGAAGAAAGTAATGATTGTGTTTATTCTTAATTATCTAGAAGAATCAAAGTCATAGAAACAGAAAATTTAATGACTTTAGATAAAGGTAGAATGGGTAGTTGATGAGAGTCTATCCAGTTTCAGATTTTCAAATGAATATTTAGTTTTATGCTGCATATTTGCTACAGCATCAATGTTGTTTTAAAATATAAAAGCAATAAAATTTAGAATGACAAATTAGTAAACATTAAAATGTTTTTATTCTTTGGAAGTTTTGTATATATAATATATATATTATATATGTATAAAGTAAAAAAAATCTATCCCTCATCACACATCTATATTTGTTACCATTTGTTACCATTCTATTTGTGAAATTGTCCTTTAATTTTTTATGTTGAGATTTCACTCATTTAAAGATTCTAGTTCTCCACCAAATAGACTGGATAAAAAAAGATCCCTTGCCACATAATAATCAAAACACTAAACATACAGAATAAATAAAAAATTCTAAGAGCTGTAAAAGGGAAAGTCCAGGTAACATATAAAAGCAGACCTATCATAATTAGAACTGACTTCTCAACAGAAACAATGAAAGCCTGAAGGTTCTGGTCAGGCATTATGCAGACCTTAAGAGACCATGGATGCCAGCCCCGACTACTATGCCCAGCAAAACCTTCAATCACCATAGATGTAGAAAACAAGATATTCCACAACAGAACCAGATTTAACCAATACCTAGCCACAAGCCCAGCCTTACAAAAAGTACTAGAAGAAAAACTCTAACCCAAGGAATTTGGCTACATCCACGAAAACATAGACAATAGATGATCTCACAGCAGAAAATTCCAAAGAAAGGAAAAACGCTCACAATAACATCACCAATAATGAAAAAAATAAAATAACAGGAGCTAGCAATCACGGGTGATTAATATCCCTTAATATACATGGACTCAAAGCACCTTTGAAAAGACACATGGTAACAGATTGGATATGAAAACAGGATCAGTCCTTCTGCTGCATACAAGAAACACACCTCAACCTCAAAGACAGTATGACCTCAGAGTAAAGGGGTGAAAAAATATTGTCCAATCTAACTGGCCTAAGAAACAAGATGGTGTAGCTATCTTAATATCTAACAAAATAGTCTTCAAACTAAAATCAATCAAGAAGGATAATGAAGGAAATTTCATATTATTCACAGGAATAAAATCTATAAAGAGCAAATCTCAATACTGAATGTCTATACCACAAATACAAGGGCATCCTCATATGTAAAATAAACAGTTCTAAAGCTTATATCATACTTAAAACCCACACACTAATAGTGGGAGACTTCAACACTCCAGTCTCACCTGGACAGGTCTATCAGACAGAAAATTATCAGAGAAATAAGATGTTATGACTTAAATTGATTTAAGAGACATCTATAGATATTTGTTTGGATCCAAACAAAAAAGAATATATCTTCTCCTCAGCACCTCATGGAACCTTCTCAAAAATTGACCATAAACCAAGTAACAAAGCAAATCTCATCAGATACAAAAAAATTGGAATAACCCCGTACAGCTTATCATATCACCATGGCTTTAAACTAGAATTCAACAGCAACACTAATTCTAGAGAGCCCACAAACACATGGGAATTAAACAAGGCTCACCTGAATCATCAATAGGTCAAGGAAGAAATAAAGGAAGAAATTAAAGACTTCCTAAAATTCAATGAAAATTACCACAAATCATATCCAAATTTATGGGACACAATGAAAGCATTGTTAAGAGAAAATTTCATACATCTAAATACCTACGTAAAGGAGCTGGGAAAATCCCACACTAGTGAATAAATAGAACATTAGAAAACTTTAGAACAAAAAAAATCTTATCCAAGAGAACTAGACAGTAGGAAATAATCCAATTGTGAGCTCAAATCAACAAAATAGAAACAAAGAAAACAATACAAAGAATCAATGAGA
>LOJH01047270.1:0-13246 GCA_001685095.1 Ellobius talpinus
GTAATTTTACTATGTTAAAGTTAAAACCTTCCTTTTTATTTAAAAAGAAAAGGGTAAATGGTGTGGGAAGTCCTTCAGCACATGTGTTGCTTTTATTGGTTAATGAATAAGGAAACTGCTTGGGCCTGTGATAGGGCAGAATAGAGCTAGGTGGGAAAACTAAACTAATTGTTAGGAGAAAGTAGGCAGAGTCAGAGAGACGCCATGTAGCCACCAGAGGGAAAAGACGCAAGCCTCCAGTTGGAACCTTGCTGGTAGGCCACAAACCTCGTGGTAAAATATAAAATAATAGAAATGGGTTAACCAAAGATATGAGTTAGCTAGCAATATGCTTAAGTGGTTGGCCAAGCAGTGATTTAAAAATATAGTTTCTGTGTGATTATTTCATGGTCTGGACAAAACCGGGAACAAGCAAGCAGCCTCCCACACTACAAGGCACGATATCTAGGGTTGGAGCAATGGCTCAGTGGGTTAGAGCATCACTGCTCTTACAGAAGACCCAAGTTCATTTCCCAGCGTGGTGGCTGACAACCATCCATAACACCAATTCCAGCAAATCCGATGCCCTCTTCTGACCTCCAAGAGCACCAGACACACACGGCGCACATGCACACATGTAAGCATGCACACATAAAATAACTAAAATAAATACACTATATCTGGAGCCAGCAAAATAACTCAATGAATAAACATATTTATTTGCCACCAAAACCGAGAGCCCACATGGTGGAAGGAGAAACTTGATTTGTGTAAACTGCCCTGTAACCTCCTCAAGTGTGCCATACTACATGCACCCATACAAGAAATAAATATGTACATAAAATTTAAAATATTATGTCTAATGCAGATCAGGTGATTATTCTAGTGAGTAGAGATAAATCTGACACCAGGTTCTTTTTTAAGTGGTGGAAGAGAATGATGAATACAGTCTAAAGCCCAGAAATGAGATGACTGCAGCAGATGAGCATCATGCCTACAATGCATGCTGGAATTGGGTGGGCAAGCACTCTCTCCAAGTAAGAAAAGCAGGCTAAATGAAAATAAATAATAAATAAAACCTCCATGGAGAATCAAGAAGAGCTTTCTATAAGTGGACAGAAACTAGGGGAAGGTGAGTATTAAGGATTGAAGGGACTGAAGAGATGGCTCAGAGGTTAAGAGCACTGGCTCCGGAAAGAGGTCCTGAGTTCAATTCCCAGCCCCCATATGGTGGCTCATAACCATCTATAATTCGATCAGGTTCCCTCTTCTAGCATGCAGACAGAATACTGTATACATTTAATAAATAAACAATTTTTTTTAAAGACAGGCTTGAAACTGTCCCAATTTCACTATAAACTGTCATCGCGTATAGCTTCAAGACACTACCCACTAAGCACATGGGATTCCAAATACTAGAATCAAGCAAGTAAGGTTTGCAATTGCATTCAACTTCCCCCTAAACATCTAAACAAACTCCAGGAAAAGCTTCACAGCCCTACGAAGTGTGGTGAGGGAAGAAAATGGAAGGAGATAGCAGGGAATGTGATTAGTGTGCCCTGTATAAACTGATGAAACTATCAAGGACCTAAAACATTACTAAAAATAAATTTTAAAAATATTGTAAGGAGAAACACAGCCCGCCAATGGCAGGGACTCCTGGGCCCGAGATAATGATGGCTGTGCAAGGGACACAGCTGCAGAGGGGGCCTGGGAACTGAGTGTCCACACTTTCTTCCCACGTCAACCAGGCAGGTTCACCGAGACACTAGCCACACAGGAACCTGTACAGCCCTCCCAAATGTCCTCTTTAGATGTCTTACTATTTATAGCTTAGAGACACCACCCGCCAAATAAGAACATGGTCTTCCAGATACTGAAATCAAAGAAAAGGGTTCTCAATTATGCTTAATATCTCCCTAAATTTCAAAAAAAAAAACCTTCCCTTCACTCTTTATAAAGAGTTGTTCCTTCCCAGAGAAAGTCAATAACTGTGTTTCTTTTGATGATAGCACATATCATCATTTCCCAACTGACTGCTAATCTCATGTCCTTATGGAACCAATATCTCTTATTAGCAAACCACCTCTGGGCAATCTTTAACATTCTCACTAATCAGGACATGATTCTGTTTACTGAGGTTTGGAAGCCTTCAGTTTGATTTTTGTTTATTCAAACATAGCAACTGCTATAAGGAAAATCCCTTTCAGTTTTCATTAATAATAGCCACTGACAGTGAGAGACCCCCACATTTAAAAGCATTACGATCAAGGCATATTTCTCCAGAAAGACTGATCTAGACTAGCTGCCAGTTTACTGCCACTCCTATGTTTTCCTTCACTTCCATCACGAGGCTGGACAGTTAGTAGCCTCTGGAGGGAAAGCAGTCGTGGGGAACTGAGATTTCGGATTCATATGCCCTGGAGCTCTATGGCCAGGATGCACTGAGGTCCTGAGGTGTAGAAAAAGTCTCATGATAACAGACCTGCAGAGGCAGGAGACAGACAGGGAGCCAGGAACCATGGACAAGACTTTGGGAGGCATTAGTGCCACAAGGGAAAAAGTGGCCAACAAGTTCATTCCTCAGAGCACCCAGAGAAACTGTGTGTACACACCAGAAAATGCAGTAAGGATGCTCATGGATGCAGCATCCCAGGACAAGAAACAGCCATGCTGCCCATGGGCAGGAATATGGACAATATGCCTGCCCACATACCCACATGATGGAATAAGGGTTTTTAATAAGGGAGCATAACAGAACAACACACAGCAATGTCCAAGCCTAAGAAACAACGGTGACCACAAACGACTGGTGCCAAACCCTGCCTACAGAGTGCTGCTGGTTTTTCAGACAATCACACTTTATTTTGTATACAACAGCACAGTTTATATGATAAATAACACTATAATAGAATGATTTGATATAGTTTTAAGCAGAAGAAAAAAGGGGAAACTTTTCAGATTACAAAATGCCTCCCCTCACAACAATTTTTTTAATAATTTTTCTAAGTGGGTCAGTGTGATAAATGTGCTCACTGACCAGTTGTGTCTGGTTTCCATTGCACTAGTGATTGTGAGAATTAAAAAGAAAACCCAGTTCTCACGGTCACTACCTCAAAGGAATGAAATGTTGAATTATTTGGGGTGCAAAAATGGTTCATGCTACTTCAATACAACATAAAGTTGGATACACATGTTCAACAGGGGGAGTGCGTGACAGAGTTGAAACTAGAAAACAGATTATATCCTCGTCCATGACCTGTGTGCTCTTTTGTCTACCCTCCATCCCTTCTCATCCGCTAGTGTTACTTTCTCTCTTAGTAGGCAGAGGACAACACACAGGAATCCATCTTCCTTCTACCACGTATGCCCAGATTGAACTCAGGTCCTACGACTCAGTGGTATGTGCCTTTACCCACTGGGCCATCATCACACCAGCTGAACAATGGGGTTTGGTTTGGTTGGTTTGCTTTCGGAAGCTCAAAAGTAGTAGGCTTTGCTTACAACTACTAGCTATGGAAGCGTGCCTACATGCTACAAGACAGGAAAGGGCAAACAGTAAATTTATGGCACAGGACTTCTAGAAGTGGAGAAGAAATCCAGGCTGATTCGCCAGCTCACTGACAAGCTCACAAGCTTTGATGGAACTCCATAGCCAGGCATTTGTCGCATATCAATCGGTATGTAGCAAAGACCACAGAGAAAAGGTTGCAAAGAAAATAACACAAAGGGTGTGATGGAATCTCTGCGAATGAAACATGGTCTACAAGCAACAACCAAAAAGCAAATCATTGTTGAAAATAAGCAAGAAGGCACCCCCTTCCCTTTTCTTGGAGTATTTCCTTTAGACATCTTGTAAGTTCTTTCATGCCCCCAAAATAAGTGTGAATTCCTTTGAAAGCTAAATAAGGCTTCAGTCAGTTCTGTGACCCCCCAAAATAGCTTTCTCAAGGACCCGGGAATTTGGAATGTTAACACCCAAGGGAGATAGTGTCCCTATCTACCTCCCTGTCTCCAACAGAGGCTAGAAGCCTAAGTGGGTGGGTGCCTGGCTACAAGCTGTCAAACTATCTCCTGTCACAAAGATAGGAATTCATTTCATTGACACCCACGATCAGCTTGGACCCTAGGTGACCTGACTCAGAGGAACTGTGGGTAACCCTGTGAGGTCAAATCCTCTTGAGGATCTAGTTGTCTGTCCTGAGAACAAGTAGCAAAACAGATTGATGTTTGTTTTGTTTCTCAATGGCTTGCAATAGGCACCCTACTCTGTTTTAATATTCACATGACAACAAAACTGCTCTTTACCACTTCGTGGAGAGTTTTTCAGAGGAGAGAGAAGATTGTGTTTGCAATTCTACTTTCCCAATATAGGTAGGAGAGAGGGCACTTAGATTAGGTTGTTATCTGAAACCAGTTTCCCAAGCAACAGACCCTAAGAAAAGAGGTTTGCCAGAGGTTTAATAAGAAAGTCCCAAGAGACTGTGGAGTGTGGATAACACAATACATTTATAGGGAAGAGCCAAGCAAGGACTCCATGGCATACTAAAGTCCCATATGAAACTCCAGAGGGTAATCTCTGCCTCAGAAGGACCTGAGATGTCATGCTTCCAAACTAGGTGGTAATGGGAGAGGCAGGAACACATATTCACAGGTAACAGCTGATGCAGACAATTTAGCTACAGTCTCTAGAAGGTTCTCTAGTGAGGGCCAGCTACAGAGGTCTACTCTAAGACACAAAGCTCTCCAAAGCTAGAGAAATGGGGTCTGGAGCAATGGAGAGAGCCAACTGACTAGTGAGACTAACCCTATCCGTGAGATCTGGGTTTGATCAGGAGACTCTGCCTCAATGGTTAAGGTGGAGATCAATAGAGGATGGTTCTATTATTCTTGACATCAACAGCAGGTCTCCACATGAAGGCATAAACACATGTGTGTGTGCCCACATGCAAAAACATCCATACACACATGCATACCACATATATACAAAATGGGAATGAAAGAAAGATAAACTCATGTTTGCCCATCATGAACGAGGCCCCACCACCAGTCAAGGACCAAGCTGCAGGGGACAATCTATGGGCTTCTTTTGCTACAGACCCTCAGAACTGGTGGTTTCCCTTAGTCCTACCACATCAGTTCCCTCCCTGGAGCTTCAAATCCAAATTTACTGGAGATAAATGGAACACGAGGTCATCCTGGCTCTTGGCTCCAGAATCCAGTTTTGTTTGACTTTCCTTAGATGATCAGGGTCTTGGGGCAGCAAATGCCAGGCAAATCACAGCCTTGGCCTTTAGGTCCATGAGTAAGAAACACCAGTACTCTGGCTCCACACAAGCACCTGGCATGCCATCCCTTCACACCAGAGTGAGAGAACTGAAAGACACAGTAGTTCAGACCCCATTCAGGTGTGCTCCTCCTGAGCTGCTGGGACTAGCTTATGTACACAGGATGCTAAGGAGCCCACTGGGAAGCCCAGCTCTGGCTGGTCAGAAGGAGCTTCTGAGGTCAGAATCTACCTGACTGGCTGGTGATAAGGAGGGCCTGTTGTAATCTCTCCAGAGTTTTTACGAAGTGGGAACCCTCATACATCAAGGGTAAGGTTTTTGAATTCCCCAAGATATAAAAGCTAAATTTACATTACTACAGGTCTTATACTATCCCATAAATATGAAATGGTAGAGAATTGGGGGATTTAACCAAATTTCAGCCCCACTTTAAAAATGTTGCTGAGCTGGGGAGCTAGCTCAGTGGTAAAGGGTTTGCTTTGCAACTCTGGGAATCTGAGTTCAAATCCAAGCACCCAAATTACCATATCTCTCTCTCTCTCTCTCACACACACACACACACACACAACACACACACGCACGCATGTGCACACACACACACAGAGATCTGTCCAAAACTCATTAGATACAATTCAAGCACACTTTAATTCATGAGAAAATCCTCACCAAATAAGATGAGTTCCTTTACATAATAAAAAAACTCTATCACCCACACCCCCAAACAAAACATCTTAATTAATTACAAAACATTAGAAATCCACCTTGGAGTCGGGGACCAGACAAGGGCATCTGCCAAGGCTGTGCCTATAAAACACAGTGGCAGAAAATAGAAAGGGTGCAACTGAGCAATACAAAGAAAGCAAATTTGTGTATGCTGATCGCTGAACAGTCCCACTGCAAATCCTTCCAAAACCTTTCCCACCACTGCATGCTAGGAGACCATGCAAGACTGTGCTCTGCAGAACTGGTTTGTGAGCAAAGGTTTTAAAAGGGTCACAATCTAAATTTAATTTTGAGGCTGGGAGTATGGTTTGCTTGGTAGAGTGCTCTGCCTACATGCACAAGGCTCTGGATTCAGTCCTCAGCACTGCATAAAATGGTGGCACACACCTGGAGAAGCTGAGGCAGGAAGAACAGAAGTTCAAAGACATCCTCAACTAGAGTGAACTAGAGGGCAGCCTGGGTCTGAGACTCTCGCAAAAGAAAAAGACAAAAATAAAAGTATATTGATTAATTGCAATAGTTTTTTTTTACATTTTTTTCACATAGGGTTGCCCCACAACGTGCTCCACATTTAATTTTTTGAGACAGGTTCTCTCTCTGAGTCCAAAGCTCATCCATGTCACTATGCCAGCTGGTCAGTGAGCTTCAGATATCCTGCTGTCTCCACTAGAGTTGGGGTACCAGTCCACACCACCAGGTTGTCACATGGGTTCTGAGATCAAATTCAGGCCCTTGTGCTGGCACACATTGCTGCCTGAGACATCTTCCCAGCCCCGGCGTTAATCTTAAACAGCCACCAATCCCTGTGCAGGCTGGCCAAGTTCTGCATGGGGACAAGCATTCCCTTAAAAGCTCTGCCCTAAACCCACGCTGTGTTCGAAGGCAGAAGAACTTTCAAGAGTGTGCCTATGGGGATGAAGAGGAACTGGGATCTCAGCCTCTTCTTGCTCTGCTTCATGTCCTGGCCATGGAAGAATATTTCTGTCACAGACTGCCACCATGAAATGCTTTCTCGCCACAGACTCAAAATCAACAGGGCTACCTCGACATGGACTGGAGCTCCATGGGCTGAGAAGAAAGCCTTCTCTCTTTACTACTGGCTACCTCCCTGAGATAGTTGATACTCATGGGCAACCTGACAGGATTTAGAATCATCTAGGAGACACACTCCTGGGTGTGCCTGGGACAGCGTTTCCAGAGGAAATTAGATGAGGAGCGAAGACATGTGGACAGCACCATCTCGTGGACTGGCAATCTGATCACCAGCATCCATGTTTCCTGACTGCAGATGTGGACATGATGTGACCAGCTGCCTCATGCCATCTGTCACCACATCTTCCCTGCTATAATAGACTCCACTCTCAAACCATGAGACAGAGGGTGAGCCATGTGGCAGAGGACAAGAGAGCCTAGTACACTTCAAATGATAGTCAGAGAAACTGCCCCAGACATGACAGCAGCACTGGGGTAATCCTTACAGCGCTGACACATGTTGGTTATGTAACTTCAAAGGAGATAGGAATGTTTGTTCGCCTGAGATGCCATGGAAACTTAATTTTAGCCCTTCTATACATAACGACTTTTATTATTTTTTTAAAAAGCAAAAAATATGTTACATGCAATAAAAAGTTCCTTGAGAAAAGTGGTGGCATATCTCCTAATAGTTTATCTGCAAACTCAATATCTCTCTTTGTGTAATCTCAATACCCTCAATACTGCCCCACACACACACACACACACTCCTTCAAGACCCAAGTAAAATCAAGCTGCATGAAAAGAGATTTTTTTTCCAGATTACTCTGCTACCTTTCTTCATGTGCATATGTGGGGTGTCTTGGATGGGTTTGGGTGTCAACTTGACACAAGTTAGAGTTATCAGAGTCAAGGGGTCCTCAGTTGAAGAAATGCCTCCATGAATCCAGCTAAGACATTTTCTCAATTAGTGATCAGTGGGGGAGGGCCCAGCCCATAGTAGGTGGGGCCATCCCTGGCCTAGAGGTCCTGGGTACTATAAGAAAGCAGTCTGAGCAAGCCGTGATGAGCAAGTCAATAAGTAACATGTCTCCATGGCCTCTGCATCAGCTCCTGACTCTAGGATTCTGCCTTTTTTGAGTTCCTGTCTTGACTTCCTTCAATGATAAACAAGCTGTGGAACTGTAAGTCAAATAAACCCTTTCCTCCTCAACCTGCTTTCTAGTCATGGTGTTTCATCACAGCAATAGGAATCCAAACTAAGAGAGAGGGGTATGCATGAATATCTGTGTATGTGAGTGTTCAGGCCAGAGAACAAGCTCGGATACCATTCTTCAGGATCTTTCCCCCTTATATATATTTTTTAAACAAGATCTCTCACTGGCTTGGAACTTGCCAATTAAGCTTGGCTGGCTGGCTGGTCAGTGAGCCTCAGGCATCTACCTGTCTCTGTCTCCCCAGTGCTTGGTTATAAGATGGATCACCATACCCAGATCCCTTTTATGTGGTTCCAGGGATCAGATCCATGTCCTCATGTTTGCAAGGCAAGCACTTTACCCATCCTGCCAGCATCTTCCAATAGGAGTGCGACGTCGGTTGACTGCATCCCCATCCAGCCTGCATCCCCATCACTTTTGCACTAAGTCCTCTTCTCACCTTCACCATGTGAAAAGAAAATGCCGTCTTTGTGTTAAGACTTTTCTGACTTGGGAACTCATGCGGAGTGCGTCACTGCACACGTGACCCTGTCCTTGAGACTGCCTCCTTCACATCAAGGGAGACTGCTTCCATCCTCATCATCCTCACCGTCCCTGGCCTTGACCTTCAGCACCAGTATCTACCACCTAACATTCAACTGGCTCTGGGTTGCCAAGGGATTTGATAACCCTGTCATCTGTGTCCCCATTTGAAGTACAGATGACAATTTTGATCTTAAAAGAAGTAAAGCAAGGTTTTCTCTAGGGTGAGCTCAACTCTCAGGGCCCCCACTCCTAACTGGAGGGAACAGCCATTGAGCTAATTCTGTCTCCACACCTATGAGTCATCACTCTGATGTTTGTTCTTGAATCTCACAGCTTAATTTCCCTGAGGATACAGAAAGATGCTATCAACTATACTGTGTCTGGATCTATAGCTCCGTATGGACCATATTCCTCCCATCTCTCCAACAATGTGATGTAATTTATGAGCCCCACAAGGTCACCCATCATGCCTGTCTACGGGGACTCACCCAATTCTCTGGTGATTATTGCTTTGTTCTTTCTTGGGGAGTGTGCATGATTGTCAGTCCACAACGTCACCTGGGATTAATACTTAAAACACCACTCTAGACTGTGACATTCCACTCTCTGCCCCCTGCCTCTCATCACAAGGGTGTTATCCTTTCTGTTGAAAATTCTACAAAATCACAAGCCCGTTGCACGTCGGAAAGGCAGCTCGTTTGGAGCTGCCCCTTCTTTTCCTGGCCTTCAGTTGTTCCACTTCTCAAAACAGCCTTCACCTTGACCAACTCAGGATCTTCCACCACCTTCAGAGTGAATGAGGATCTTTGTAAAATGCACTCTGGGTGCTTGGCACTAAGTTTATCCTCAAAAGAATTCCATTCTTCCTTACCACACTCCTTGCCTGCAGCCAAGGTGAGCTTCCACTTTCCTCCATGACCTACATGCAACTTCAAAAAATGGTAGTGTTTGCTGTTTGCTTCCACTTTTGCAAACTTCATTAAAGATGCGTCTCTGAGGGTATTTATCCTTCTGTCACCGCCATGCCTTCTATACACTCCACTACTCCTGGGCCACAGCAGTCTCACTAAACATTAAAATACACATATGCACACAGAGTGGGTAAAACCCACATCTGTGAGTTCCTGAGGAAGCCAGATACCTGGCCTCTCCCACCGGATGTGGCCCCAAAGCCTTGGGAGGGATGGGCTTCTCATGAGACGGAGAGGTGGCATGCAGATCTCCAGACACCTGGCAAATAGTAGGCCCACTGCACTGTGAGACTGTCCTATCTGCCCTTGAGAGCTCCATCTGGAAGGCCCTTACCCCCTCATCAGCCATTAGGTTTTGAAGAGCCAAATCAGAAGACAACAGCCCAACGGTCATGGACTGCAGCCAAATGAGGCTCCAGGAAGCACAATTAAGCCTCAGAACAAGCCGCTCCCAATGAGGAAGCTGAGGCACAAAGTTAAAAGACCTTCATGAGATCACACTTAAGATGCCACTTAGCAGGAGTGTTCCTGCCAGCATTCATGGTAGGACTTAAGAGTCCACCACCACATCACACATCTTCCATTCACACACTGCTTTAGAGTGGCAACAACTGTGCATTTTAAAGATGAACTGTCTGTGTTAAATTTACTGGGTTTCTGACAGGAACTGACATGTCAACAAGTTGTCCAGAGCTTCTAGAATTCAACTTATAGTTCTCAATTACTATGATTCCTACGCTACCACTGAATAAGGTGCTTAAATAGTAGTATGGGAGCTAACATTTACCAGGCGTCTGCTGTGCCAGGCAACACGAGCTAAGCCACAAACAGATGATCTCATTTTCTTCCAAATACCCCTGTGATGGAAGCAATAACTACTAAACCAGAGACTGAGTGTCCGAGAAGTCAGCAGTCTCCCGCCAAACTATAAAAATAGACATTTGGGCAAGTTTAGTCAATAAAATACTCACTGCAAAGCACAAGGATCTGAGTTCAATGCCCAGCACCCAGTCGGAAAGCCCAGTGGGATGCTGCACACTTGCAATCCTAGAGCCAGGGTGTGGAAACAGGAAGATCCCTGAGGCTACTGACCAGCCAGCCCTGCTGAAGCAGAGACCCCTTCTCAACAAATAAGGTAATGGCTCCTAAGGAATAGCCCCAAGGTTAACCTCTGACCTCTGATTGTGTGCACATACACATATGTGCACATGCTCCCACGCACATGCGCACGAGCACACATACATGAACACACTTCATGATCCAACTTCTGCTTTGCAGAACAGGTATCATAGTGGAAAACGGAAGGTGATGAGTCTGTCCTTTAACTGCTGAATATTAAATCAGTTCTCATTGAATAACATCTACCATGAACAAAGCTCGAAGCTGTGGGATGTGGTCCAAAATAAGACAGTGGGATTCAAAGCCAAGAGGAAGTCAGAGGAACTAACACCCTGACCTGTAATGAGGATGAACACTTCCCCACATCTCCTCAGAGCTGAAAGGTGACACACTGCAAGTCCTTCAGTGCATTGCAATCTGTCCCTTTGGCCGACTTAAAACCATACAACCTGAGTACAGAGCAGCCCCACAGTCAGGTCAGCTGAGCTCTGCCTGCCACTCACTAGACACATGCTGTCCAAGCTGATCCTCCTCTTGGAGGGGAGCATCTGCAGAGCCTGGCAGGCCTGTCTAACATGGCACCTGGGCATCTGTCCCTGGACACCTGGAGCCTGGGCTGCCACAACCGGCCCACGCGCTCGGGGAACAGCACAGGCGCATCAAGGTGAGGGGGGAGAAAGGGTGTGAGCATTGCTACAGTTTCAGCGATGACCCACAGGTAGACTCTGCTAGAGCTCTCTTGACAAAGTGCCACAGACAAAGTGACTGAAACAACAGGAAATCCTAGAGGCTGCACTTAGGAGATTGGGTGTCAGTGAGGTTGATGGCCTCTGCCTGGCTCACAAATAGCCATTGTGTGCCTGTGTCCTCACATGGCCCTTGCTCTGGGCATGGGCACCTTCTGCATTCCTTCCTCATGCAGACAGCAGTACCACTTGAGCAGGCCCAACTGAGTGACCTAGCTTGACCTTAATTCCCTCTTTATAAACCCTATCTGGAAGCAGTCACTTTCTAGATACCAGGTTAGGGCTTGAATGGGTTCTGAGGAAAACACAATTGAGCCCATCACATCTTCACAACTACCCAGGAGTCTCACTCTAAATACATCTTTTGTAGAGAGGTGATTTTATTTCCTTTTCATGGGAATTACATATCTTGAAAAAAATTACTGATAAAGTAATTCTCCTTTAGCTACCTAACTGTAATTTGAGCTTTAAAGTCTGAATTAAGAAACAGTATGTTCTTTAAGATGTCAATTCTTGAAACATACTTATATTTATACATATGTGTATCTACATGCCTATATTTACATGTGCAAATGATATAAAGGGGTGCATGCCAAATTTATCTCAAAGATGGCTAATGTCTCAGTTAGGCTTTTTATTGCTGTGAAGAGACACCATGGCCACAGCAACTCTTATAAAGGAAACATTTAATTGGGATGACTCCTTACAGTTTCAGAGGTTCAGTCCATTATCATCATGGAGGGGAGCATGGCAACACAGACAGACATGATGCTGGAGCAGAGAGTGCTACATATTGCAGGCAACAGGAAGTCAACTGGCAGTCACACTGAGGGAAGCCTGAGCAAAAGAATCTCAAAGCCCGCCCCACAGTGACACACTTCCTCCAACAATGCCACACCTCCTAATAGTGCCACTCCCTTTGGTGACCATTTTCTTTCAGCTATCACAGCTAGGGAATATTGGTTGTTTTTGATCACATGCCTAAAAATTTTAGGATTTTCCTTTGTGTATATGTGTGTATTATGCACACGTATGTGCAAGTGCACATGGAGGCCAGAATGTGGGAGTCCCTGCAGCTGGAGTTACAAGAAGTTGTGAGCTGCCTGATAGAGTTGCTGTAAACCGATCTCCCATCTACAAGAGCAGCAAATGCTCTGAATTCTTAAGACATCTCTCCAGCTCAAAGATTTTTTTTTAATAATTATAAAAAACATATTTTTCCTCCTCTGATGAGCATATGCCCTTTGTCTAGGCATTGCAAGTCTCTGGGCCCCAACTTCCTCAGCCATGACAGGAAGACAGAAAAATGGCTGATCTGATCACAGGACATGTATTCACACCTTGAAAACAAAGTTACTCACGTGTACACACATGTACAAAGATTTTGCTTCTTTTTTTAATTACTGTAGAATCCACATAGTGTGAACTTTCACGCTGGACCATTTTTAGATGGAAGATACGATCTTTCCACACATCCTAGTCAGCTATCACAGCGGTAGTCACAGGGGAGGATGATGCACTGGAGTAGATGGTGGGGGGGAAGCAGTTCGGTTAGCCTTTCCAGCAGCCACTTGGCAGCTTGCAATACAGTCCCTAGAATGCATGCCCTTCGACCTCACCCTGCCAAGCCAGTCATTTGATGTAAGAAACTCAGAGGTATCCCATACCCAAAAAGATGAATATGGTATGTACTCTCTTATTAGTGG
>LOJH01047271.1:2648-13246 GCA_001685095.1 Ellobius talpinus
GAAGAACCCAGGTTCGTGCACTGGGAATCTAGCTCTCTAGATGAAAGACACTTCTGTGCCTAGGGGAACAAACACAGCTCCTAGGCCAGGGGACAGAACCTTGCTAGCAGTCCCTGCCTCTGCCAATAGCTCCCACTGTGTAGGAGAACAACCCCTCCCTCTCCAGGCAGAGGTGCTCAGTTCTGCTGGCCTAACCCCTTGCTATCCCTTTAAAGCCCTAAGGCCCTGGCCACACTTTTCTAGGTCTTGAAAGTTGTCTTCAATTCAAACTGTATAGAGTCTCAGTCTTGACACAGTTGCAAAGAGCCTGAGCTTCCCAGAGCCCGACACTCTGTGTTGTCTGTTTTCTCACACACCTCCAGATTGCCCTTGCAGGCCACCCTGGAAAGGGATCATGGGTCTTAGGTGGTTCCCAGTAAGATGGGAGCTTTGGGCTCCTCCACAGGACATGATCTGGCCCTGATATGCCACCTCTGGCTCTGTGGAAATGACCTGGCCAATCAGCAGTCTGGGGCACTCAAGGCTGCTCTAGCAGCCAAACTACTGCCAGCCCCTGTCAGCACTGCCAACTGAGACCAGACTGGGCCACCTTCCCAGTTCTTGCTCAGGCAGCACAGAAACCTGACAAGCATGTTTTCACCAACCTGAGAGTTTCGGCCCCTATCCGGGGACTGTTTGTGTTTCGGGTCATGTTATTGGCTGGCCCCACCCCCTCTTTTCCTGTGCCAAGCTGACATTCCCTGAACCTCTAAGAAGTGGCAGTTCCATCCCCGAACTGCCTATGAAAATCTTCTGTTCCTGTTCCAGGTACGACCATGACCTTTGGAACATTTCATCTGCCCCATGCACTCTGACATATGGGAGGGTTGCCTCCCTTTACTGACGGGCAGTTGAGGCCCAGCAAAGGGCAACAGTTTGCCCAGTGTCACACAGCAAGTGAGGGCTTAAGTGACATAAAAACTGACCTCCACTCAGTAAACACCCTTGTCCCCACCGGATGGGGATTGGGCCCTGCTAACAGCCTACTCTCCAGTGCATTCGTCCACTTAGCAAACACTGGCGTCCGCTGAGAATGGACTGCAGGACCTGCAGGCTAAGGACTTCCAACCTAACCCTAACCCGGTTCCTATCTGCTTCAACAGTGTCTGTTGCAGCTTGGCCACACCCCTCCATGTCTGTTGCTCCGTCTCTACAGAACTAGTAACAACAGTGACCATGTTGGCCCCGGTCTGAAATGCATGCTGTCTTTTTCTTTCAAGCAGCTTGCCTAGGACGCACAAGAAGACACCCTAGATACCTGCATTCCCAAGCCTTTTCATTAAAAAGGATAATGTACGCAATTTAAAAACTATAAACGTGTAACACAGAGACAGGCACACACACACACACACACACACACACACTGTTTTAGGCAGTGTTCTATTGCTGTGAAGAAACACCATGACCATGGCAACTCCTAAAGGAAAACATTTCACTGGAACTTGCAGTCTCAGAGGTTGAGTCCAGCATCTTGGTGGGGAGTCTGGCAGCAGGTAGGCAGACACGGTACCAGAAAAGTAGCTGGGAGTTCTACATCCGCATTTGCAGGCAGCAGGAAGACAAAGACACTGGGCCTGGCTTGAACATTTGAAACCCCAAAGCCCACTCCCAGTGACACTTCCTCCAATAAGACCACACCTCCTGATCCCCTCAAGTAGTGCCACTCCCTAATGACCAAGCATTTAAATATATGAGCCTGTGGGCCATTCTGATTCAAACTGCTACATGCACAAAATTTAGTCTTACGACTATGTAGATGTGAAAAGAAATAGAACCCAGTTTGGATTGCATTCTTGTTTCTCTACTGACTACAAAAATGTGTTGTAGCCACGAGATGGTGGTGCACACCTTTAATCCCAGCACATGGGAGACAGAGGCAGGCAGAGCTCTTAAGTTTGAGGCTACAGAGCTAGTTCTAGGACAGCCAACACTACACAAAGAAACTATCAAAAAAAAAAAAGGCATGTTTTAGGGGCTGGTAAAATGGCTCATCAGATACATGCACTTGCCACCAAGCCTGAAGATCCTAGTTTTATTCTTGGAGCTTACCTGGACAAAGCTAAGGACCAACTTCTTCAGGTTGTCCTCTGGCCTGCACTCTGCCACCTCATGTAATAAATAGCGGTTTTTGAAAGGGGAGAGCAGGCTTTCAAATGCTCTGAGGTCTTCTGGAAATGTTATGAGCCTTCCAGGCTTGCTGTGCCCATAGAAAGCTCGACCTAGGATTTGCCTTATGTGGGTCCTTACAGTGAAAGAGGAAAACCCTGAAGGAGACACCCCTGCCCCATGACTAGCTTTTCACTTTGGGACACCCCAACTGTAGGGAGGCAGGGAGAAGGAGTTTTCTTGTTCGGTCTGCTTCAGGGTTCTTTTGAGAGAAGATCTTACTGTGTAGCCCATGCTGGCTTCAAACACAGGATCCTCCTGCCTCAGCCTCCTGAGCGTGCCTGGCTCAGAAGTTGGGGTGGCTTTGGAGGGGACAGTGAAATACTCAGAGGAAATGATGCTCACGTTTCTCAGGATGATCACTTTCTTTTCCATTTCTCTATTTCAAAGTTTTCCACTTTTATTTTGTTTTTAGAATAATAAATGTGTGTAGGTTTTTAAGTGTTTTGAATGATGTAGATAGTTTGCAAAGGAACTCCACTGTCCTCTCCTGTATGCCTCACCCCCTTCTCACCTCTGACTATGGCCGGTTCAAATAGAGCATGTGTATTACAAGAAAGAGACATATCCACCACATGGCATTCTGATCTGCCCCATCCCTGTTTGGGGATTTTTCTTTCTCCCTCTTCAGTCTGTATTCTCCTGCATAAGTTTGCCTTGTCTTACTTTTTCAAAAACATTTTATTTCTTTATTTAGATTTGTGTGTGTGATGAGTGTCTTCCTTGCATGTGCCCCTGGTGCCAGCAGAAGTCAGCAGACGGCAAGCAGAGCCTCTGGAACTGGAGTTATGGATTCTTGTAAACGATCATGTGCTGGGAACTGAACCCTGGTCCTCTATTAGAGCAGCCAGTGCTTTTTGCTACTGAGCCATCTCTCCAGCCCCGTGTCTTGTTTTTTAGATGATTCTTCGGTCATCTATTGGATGGATGTGATCAAATTAGAGTATATAATTACAGCATTTGGTATTTGGGTATTTCTAGTCTCTCTGCTCCCTCCCCCCATGCTGGAATATTAGGCAAGTTTTTATTCTTTTTCCTCTCCCAAGCAAGTCCTTGGAGAAGAGGGAGTCCCTGTCTACCCAAGTTCTCATGTGAGCACTGCCTTTACCTGATGTTTCCTGGTTCCTTATTTTAAACAAGGAAATAACTATTTGAAGAAGGCACAATAGCCTGAAATGACCTCAACAATTTCTAATTTGAGTGCTCGTGGCAGTCACCCAGCAGAACTCCGTAGGGGGAAGAAAGGAGGTGAAGCTATGTAATTCAGATTTAGTCATTTTTCCCCCGGGGCTGTGATTTATCAAGTTAGCAAACCTTCAAAGACTACTTTAGAAAGCACCTAGTGGTGATCACATCCACTCACCAGGGACACCTGCAACAAGGAAGGGCAAGGCTCCTGGAGAAAATGCTAGTCTAGCAAAACCCTTATATCTGCAAACATAATTCCGCAAAACAAACAAACAAACAAAGACCCTCAGGAGAACATTCACAGATGACTTGGCAATTACTTTACTTGAAAACAATAGCAACCAATAAAAAGATGAAAACACATCCAACTTCAAAGACTAGCTGTCAGACAAAGAGAAATTAAGACGACCAGTACCATAGCACCCAATCTGCCAGTTTGGCTAATGCGCAAATGATGACAGTAGTAAGTGTTGACATGGATGTAGGGCAACCTGAATACAGTGGTGGTGAAAATCAAAACAGCATGACTTTGAAAAGATGGGACCATCGCTCGCTCAGTGGTAGAGCACTCACCTAACACATATAAGGCCCCTCTTTCTATCTTCAGCATGGAAACAGAGCAAAATAAACCAATATAAACCAAAAAGGAACTTTATAACATCAGAAAAACATTTGGTATCATTTGTCCAAACTAAACGTATGAGATACCACATGCCCAGCAGGTTTATTCAACAAAATACATGCATATATCCATGAAAAGCCAGGTCCTGGATTCTCATAACAGTACTGACTGGGAAAATTAAACATTGCAAACAAACCAACTGTCCATCAAATGGGCAGCTAATACACAATGGCATTTATATATACAAAGACGTACTTTACAATACTGAAAATGAACAAACTTGAGAGCCAGAGGACTCTCAAACACATGAGCAAAGAAAACGAGAGGGAAAGGGATCCAAAACTCCACTACTCATAAAGCTACTCCAGTTGTTCCTCGGGCTACAGACGCAGCCCCTGAATGACTTCCAAGCATGGGGAACCAGAGGAAGGAGAATAGGACTCATGGCCCTAGATTAGAAGCCAGGGGCACCACTGAGTTGTGAGGCAGCCAGGGAACATCCACAACCCCAGACTGCACACTAGGCAAGATTGCCACTGGGCTCCAGGCTTCAGCCACGAAGCCCTCTATGCTACTCTATTCTGGTGAAAATGTGTTCATGACAGGTAGCAAGCCACAAAAGAAGGGATGAAGGTGACCTCCTAAAGGTTCTACAGCCAGTTGCACCCCACACTGGGCTGAGCTCTTCAGGCTGTAGCTAAGATTCAAAAGCACAAGCCAGAAACAGCCAGATGATGGAGACCACCCATATGTCTGTCATCAAGCAAAGGGTTAAACACAATGGGATCTATCCTACCAGGGAACAGTGTTAGTATTTTGCCATAAAGGAGGGTAAATTCTCATCCATGCTCCAATACGACTGAACCTTGAAAACATCATGCTAAATGAAATGAGTTGTAGGCAGCCTTTTCTTTGCCTTCCACCAGTTCCCAAATAACCAACAGGGAGACTCAATACTAATTATAAATGCTCAGCCAATAGCTCAGGCTTATTACTAGCTAACTCTTACAGCTCAGATTAACCCATTTCTACTAAGCTACATTCTGCCACCTGGCATTACCTCTCTTTCATCTTGTAACTCCTGTTTCCTCCTCATGTCTCTCTGGTGACTCCTCTCACTCTGCCCTTCTTCCCAGTGTCCTTAGCCTGGTTTTCCTGCCTAGCCTTATCCTGTCCAGCTATTGGTCAATCAGCTTCTTTATTAGACCAATCACAGGATAATTTACACAGTGAATATAAGGATTATTTCACAGTAGTGAGTCACATGTGGAAGGGCAGAATTGCATGAATTCTTTAGAATAAGAAAATTCAAAGAGTGGATTTAAAGTTACTATGAAACTTGGCAGTGGTGGTGCACACCTTTAATCCCAGCACTCAGGAGACAGAGGCAGGTGGATCTCTGTGAGTTTGAGGCCAGCCTGGTCTCTAGAGCAAGTTCCAGGACAGCCAGG
The DNA here is from genome assembly GCA_001685095.1 of Ellobius talpinus. Taxonomy (NCBI): domain Eukaryota; kingdom Metazoa; phylum Chordata; class Mammalia; order Rodentia; family Cricetidae; genus Ellobius; species Ellobius talpinus. The sequence goes on from LOJH01047271.1 coordinate 8,115, forward strand.
GCTACACAGAGAAAATTTTTCTCAAAACAAAACAACAAGAACAAAAGGAAGTTAATAAGAGCAGGATATGGTGACGCACATTTATAAGCCCAGTGTGTGGGAATCTGAGGCAGGAGGATTGCAAGTTCAAGGTCAGACTGGAATAATAATGAGACTTTATCTCAAAAAAAACCCAGAGAGAGATGGAAAAGGGAGAATTAAATCATAATAATTGTTCAGTAAAATATTATAGACAAAACTACATTTCCTTGTTTAGGAATCTATTTTATTTTTATTTATGTGTATGTGTATATCTGAACATGTGCACAGGTGTCCATGGAGGCCAGAAGAGGGTCTTAAATGTCCCGGATCTGGAGTTACAGGTGGTTATGAGCCACTCCATGTGCATACTGGGAACCCAATTATGGTCCTCTGTAAGAGCAGCAATGTTCTTAACTGCTCAGCATCCCTCCAGCCCCCAAAAGTACATCTCTAAAGTCATGTTTTACCTAATGTGTGATGTTTTGTTTTGTTTTGAGATAGGATCTCTTGATGTAGCCCTAACTGTCCTGGAACTCAGTCTGTAGACCAGGCTGACCTTGAATTCAGAAATCCTCCTGCCTCTGCCTCCTGAGTGCTGGGATCAAAGGCATGTGCTACTGTACCCAGCTTGTGTGTGATATTTTAAACATGCATACAGACCTAATACATGTCTCATTCTGACTGTGGAGATTGCATTCGGGGCCATGCTAAGGAACACTCTACTACTGAGCTGCAAACTCCCAACCACCATGCACTGGCTCTCAACCTCCCTAACACTGAGACCCTTTAATACAGTTCCTCATGTTGTGGTGACCCCCAACCATAAAATTATCTGTTGCTCCTTTTTGTTGTCATTTTGCTGCTGTTATGAATTGTTATGTTATCATTTGTGGTCTAAGGCGACCCCCGTGAAAGGGCCACAACCCACAGGTTGAGAACCGCTGATCTCAACTCTTTTGCGACTCCAGAGTGAGCTAGGAACACAGCTCAGCAGTGGTAGAGCACTTGCTTAGCATCGCAAGAATAAAACGTGAGTCCATTTGTGCTCACTATCCTCACAGTCATCACCGTCATCTGTCTGCAAATGGAAGTTCGACCCTTGTGCCCCCCACTCCCCCTCATCCAACCCCCGGCAACTTCCAGCCATCCAATCACCATTCTCCATGAATATGACTATTCTGGGCATATCATATGAGCAGAATCATACAATCTTTTTTTTGTGGCTGGATTATTTCACTTAACAGAATGCTCTCACATATGTGAGGGTTTTCCTCCTTCCCATGCTGAATAATACTCCATCGTGTGGATATACCACATTTTGTTTGTCCATTCATCAATGGACATATTTGCTTCCATCCTTTGGCTGTTGCAAGCAGTGCTGCTTCTTAACATTGGTGTACCAGAGTCCTTGAACCCCAGCTTTCAGTTCTTGTGGGATATACCCAGAAAGGAAATTGCTGGATCATTTGGAATTCTGTGTTAAATTTCTAAGAAAACACTGTCCTGCTCGCCATCCTGGCTGCATTGTTTTGCATCCAGTACCAACTTTTCAACAAAGTTCCAGTTTTCCGCCTCCTCTCCGGCAACTGGTATTTTCTTTTCATCTGGATAGTGGTCATCCCACTGAACAGGATGCTTATCTTGAGATCTCTAAGAATAGGAGGATGTCATATATTCTGAAAATATGGTACTTCCTGGCCTCCATGGACAACTCTATGGGATGAATACATACAGAGTGTGTGTGCTCCAACGTGACCAGCTGTCCCCAGCACAGGAGGCCACTTCTCACTGCCACCTACTATGGGGCACAGATCCTGTTTCTATGCGTGAGCAAATGCTGTCATAGGCTAACTAACCCTCCTGTTCTCCGTGAGTAGGGAAAGAAAGGCAACCTCTGCTTAGTTCTGAGCCACGCCACCCCTCAGCAAAACCCTGATAAAGATGCCCCTGAGATCCTCCTGGCGACACATCTCCATCCTACCAACCCCCATGCAGGTCTGCAAAAGTTCCCTCAACTTTTCCTCAACAGCTGTCCCCAGGTTTGGAATGTTTCTGGCTCACACAGCTGCTCTGTATCTCAACATGGGTCACGCAATGAGTCACCTTTGGGGAATCCATAGAGCAGCTGCAGGTCCCTCCCACAGTGCAGTTTGGCCATCCCCAGAGGGGAAGCCTGAGGTGAGAATTCCAACGATGCTGCCATAGGTCATTGCTGATGATCCGAGACAGGAGTTGGGAGTGGGAAGACAAGAGTGGGCAGATGATGAATGGCCTATTACCTGGCTATTTACTACTGTCAGTAAAGGGAGATTCATGCCACTGATGCACCCTGGGAGATGACCTGACGGGGACCACCACTTCCAGTCATCCTACCTAGTACCAAACTTGGTAGTCTCCGACTGAAGGCTGTTTATTCTAGGGATTATGTCTGCTTCTCCTGGCTATGGCATGGACAGAGTCTCCCTTGAGGCTATAGGAAGCTGGACAGAATGTTTGACAGGCAGGTGAGAAGTCTGGACAGCTCTGCCACACCCAGTGACCCTGTCTTCCAGAGTGAATAAGATTGCTGAGGAGACTTCGGTCCCATTAGCTCACCTCACATTAGCCTCAGGACAGGTGACTTGAGTGGTGGACTCTCGCTGAGTCCTCTCACCTGGTTCTGTCTTTTCTCTCCTGGCCCTGATACCACAGGCACTGCTAGACTCTCAGTATCTCCACTGACGTGTGGATGGCTCAGGGTCAGGGCTGGGGGACAGGACCAGTGTGATTGGTTCACAGATCAGCGCTTGATCCAAGCTTGAATCTCAGAACACAGCTGCAGCTACTGGGTGAGCACGGGTCCCTTTCTGGTGGGCTTGCAGGTCTTGAGCTAACTGCTGGTTGCCATGTCGTCACTCTGGAAGTTGTCTTTGAGTGGGGACCCCACAAGAGCCATTGCAGGGAAAGACCAGCAGAGGCATAACCCAATTACTGATGTCTCCAAGTCCTGGTCGCACACTTCATGAGACGGGATCTGACAGCCCAGGACAGCAACATGCCCTTCTAGTTTAAGCTAGTTTGGGCTGAACCTTTGGTGCTTGCAACCAATAGATCCAGGACCAGTCCACTAAGGCCCCTTGGCAGACATAGCCACTGAGAGTGAGTGGGGGACCCCCTTGCCCCACAGTTTTTGGAGGGAGTCATCAAACTGGATCCTAGTAGGAAAAGCTCAGACAGGATGTTTTCCTCCATATTATGGTGAGAGCAGAAGTGTCCCTGCACAAGCTGGACAATGGCCCGCCCACAAGTTAAGGAAAAGCTTGCCCCTCTGCTTCATACTCTCCCTTCCCCCACCTTCCAGTCTCTGTCCTTCCCAACAGCGACCCCTCCCTTTCTGGGTTTGCTCTGGGAATCCCACACCTGGCCCAGCTCAAATAGCCACTTTGTAGAGGTTCCCAGGGACAAGGTCCTGAACAGAGCATCTCATCCCCTTCCTCTGGGCTTCTACACTGCCTACATACACAGCTTCCCGCAGAGTGTGGCATGCGGGACCACATGCTCCCTCATCTTTCTCTGCTGTAGAAGATCTCCTCAGGTCTCCTACGTATCTAGCACTGTTTTGTGCATGGGGACTCCAATATGGTTTTTTTTTTTAAAAAAAATCTGTCTTCATGCCAGGGATGATGGTACAAGCCTTTAATACCAGCACTCAGTGGGGCAGAGATGGGCAGATCTCTGAGTTCAAGGCCAGCCTGGTCTACAAAACAAGTTTCAGGACAGCTGGGGCTACATGGAGAAACCCTGTGCTAAAATAAAATAACATGTAAAAAAATTAAAATAAAAAGTTGTCTTCATGAAGCTTATGTTCTGATAGAAAGACCAATAAATATCCATAAATCAGCCAACCACAGATGTGCACCTGAGAGTTCGGGCGTCTGTGTGCGTGTGTGCACTTTACAAGATGCGGTCAGGGAACACTTGAGGGAAGGCCTGAAGGATATTAGGGAGTATGGAGGATTGAATGATGTCCCCAGAAAAATGTATCCAATTCCTGATGCCCCAAACATTATTTGGAAAAGGGCTTGGCAGGCATAACATCTCAGCGGGAAAGTGTCCTGGCTCATACAAGTTGCCCCAGATCTGATGACAAGTGTTTTCATGAGAAACACCCAGAGTGATGAGATGCCAGGTCTTTATTGACCTTTCTGGTCTCCTAGCTTACAGAAAGAGGCTGTGAATGAACAGATCTATATTTGATGGTCGTTAAGGGGAAGCGAAACTTCCTCCATTGTTCAGAGAGAGGGGTGTGTGCTGATCAATGCAGGTGTGAGTCCTGGGTTGCTCTCAGGTTGCTAGGTGCTTTGTTCCGGGAAGAGTCTGTGTACAGGATGTACAGGCAAGGCTTCCAGTCACTAGTATTAGAAAAGGGGTGTGTCCAGCCCAAAGCAACCAGATCTTAGGTTACCAAGCTGTTCCGTATGCTTGCCCGCCTCCCAGGGCTGCGTGGAAAGCACACTCAAATGAGTGATGCACTTGAACGCTCATTGGAACAGTTCCCAACACAGTGTGATCTGCCTGGCCCGACTCCCCTGGCTGCTTAGAGTAAAATGTGAGATGCAGAAAGTAAACTGAGGAAGGACCTGAGAAGTGAGTGGAGACCAGGGGAAAGTTGCAGCATGTCTGTCTTGCAGAGGAAGAAATCACCTATTGGGAACCCCAGTGCTGAAGACATTAGGATAGGACTCAAGTCTACTCAACCATGCCAAGGATGAAAGAGAGAAAGAGAGATAGACTTGATCAGGAGCCACCTGGGGCAGAGCCTTTGCTTAATGGCACTGATCCCTACCGCATAGGGAGACCCACAAGGTTTTGAGGTTGTTGTATCAGCAGAAACACCGCCACCTGGGGCAGCAAGGGATGAAGGCTACTGGATTCTCATATGTTACAGGCAGGAACTCAGCTGACGGAGCTATCATTACCCCAGGAGTATTATTAGCCTTGGGCCTTGCAGTATAGCAACATTGCCCTGCTGGGCTTGGGTTCTAGCTGATAATTACTTTTTCTTTTTTTTAAAATTTATGTGTTGGGGCTGGAGAGATGGCTCAGAGGTTAAGAGCACTGACTGCTCTTCC
>LOJH01047274.1:741-13674 GCA_001685095.1 Ellobius talpinus
AATCACATCACACAGAGGGAAATCCCACATCAATCTATATGATGTTTTCTCTAATATTTATCACTCCTTTCTAAATTTGAATGAGACTTTTTATTATAGTATTGTTAGACAATTTTTGGCACTGCTATCATCTGTTAATGCTATATGTGTTCATGAATAATATTAATTTGTATCTGACACCGTCTCATATCCATTCCACAAATTTCATCTTTCATAGTTAAAGATACCAAATTAATCATCATATTCATTGTATCTTGCACAAGATGGAAGTACAGGGAGTTCAAACATAGTTCACCAAGCTCTCATAACATTAATAATCCTTTAAATCTTTTCAGGTTACATTGACAAATATACTATGTTGAGTGTCTTATAAAAAGTAAGTAATAACTTACATCTATAGAGTTACAAAGTCAAAGACCAAGTAGCCAAAAATATTGCTCATTTTTGAACATTCAGAATCTTTTGCATAAATTATGCCTTCTCCCTGTGACTGCATGTGGCATGTAGCATAATAGAGTATCTGATACCTCACAGTAAAATAATTATTTATATATCACCTCACAAATATTGAAAATTTAAATATTAATTATTATATCTGAATTAGGTTTTAATATGTGGACATCAGACATTACAATCATTAAAACCATACCACTTAGAGTATACACATAGATTATTAGTTTTTCTGTTACAAAAACAAAAAAGGTACTCTTAAATGTCATAACAAGGAGCATAACAATTGTTCCAACACCACTTTGCTGATTTATCTCTGCTCCTCTCTCTCTCATGTGTGTAATACAAACATATGTATTTATGCTATATGAAACCTCTTCCACATACCTTCTATAAACCTTTAGTAAAACATTTACTGAGAAAAAATAACTCTGCCTTGTAAAAAAAGAAAATTAACACTAAATTGAAAAGCTGGGGGAAAGAATAACAATTCAGTGTCTCAATGGCATCTTGGTTTACTTTTGGTTGAAGATTCTATTTTGCTTTATTCTTCTGAAGAGCATTTTAATATTGTGATCTTTAAAATATAACAAAATACCTTGAGATAATTGTTTAAGGAATAGATTTTGTCTCACAAATAAAGTGTGTGTTGTGCCTACTTTCTTTTCACAGGTTTAAATACATATTTTACCCTTAATTGCATTACAAATAGTAATGACATTACTTTTAGGGAGATCACACTGCAAGGGCAGGGGCCATTTGTAAAGAGACAGGGAGATAAGTGGAATTGGAATGCATAATGTGAAACAAAGAATCAATAAAAGTGAAAAACAGTTGATTATGCAATTCATGTTTTGTATGTGTTTGCCTTTCTTTGATAAATGCAACCATATTCAAATATTCAAATATTAAGCAATTACTTTGTTTTGTTAAAAGTACTTTTCCCTAATAAAGTTCCAACACACACAACTACTTTGATTTTGTAAAACATTAAATAAAATTGCTAAATCTTTAACATAGACTGTCTGTATCTATGGAAACTGAACACATAATTACTTGGTGATATTTTGAAGTTGACCTATTAAATAAAAAATGTAATACAAAATAAATTGCATGTGTATGTTCAAAGGATTATGAATCAATGCTAAAATTATTGAAACTACATTTTTACTGTTTCTCTAAACGTAACATATCAATTCACCTATGGATACCTATCAAGTNTATATATATATATATATATGAGTGTGTGTATTGAACATAACTGACACCTGAAGAGTTTATATTTTAGCATTGTGTGGATAGTATATCTACATCATATAAAAAGCATTTTTAAAGATTTATTTATTCATTATATATAGTGTTCATCCTGCATGTATCCTTGCAGGCCAGAAGAAGGCACCATATTTCATTACAGAAGGTTATGCAGCACCGTGTGATTTCTGGCAATTGAACTCAGGACCTCTGGAAGAGCATCCAGTACTCTTAACTGCTGAGCTATCTCTCCAGCCCACAAAATGCATTTGAAAAAATTTATATATATAATTGTAATATGGAATAGGGCTATAGTTTGAAAGAGATTGTTAATCAAAATACAAATTATTTATATAGTTTTATTAAAGATTTAGAATATAAAATGCAACTGAGAGACAGTCATGTTAGACTAAAATATTTTCTATACTTTTCTTGTTGCCAAGTTTGCAAGACTTTTCAAAATCATCAACTGATAACCAAACATTCAATACATGAAGTTGTAGGGGACCTTAAACATCTAAATATTACCATGGTCTTTGATTTGTAAAGTCAGTTGACTCTTTCACAGTCTATTAAATCCATGTCCATGGTTCCCAAAGCTCTGAAAGCTCCAGCATTGTTTAAAATTTCAAGTACAGAGTTCTGAGTCTCAAGGGAAGCTCTAACTTGGAATTGCTACAAAAATAAGTAATAAATCAGCAGAAAGTCTTGAAATGATTCCTAATGATATGCTATTCACATAGATTGGTGCCTTGTCCAATTGTCACCAGAGATACTTCTGCCAGCAGATGGAAATGGATACAGAGTCCCAAAACCAGACATTATGAAGACAGAGTCTAAATTTATGGTTTCTAAGAAGTTTCCTTCCTCGGAGATCAGGAACCCCTCAGAAGAGGAAGAGGAAATACTACAAGAGTAAGAAGGGATCGTGTAACAGAATATGGCACACGGAATTGATTAATCAGGGTGCACATGGACTCACAGAGACTGAAACAGCCAGCTTGTGGCCTGCATGGGTCTGTACCAGATCCTCTACATACATGCTATAGCCCAGAGGTGGAGTGGATTTGTGGGATAGGGGAGCTTAGATGGAAGTCCTCAGAAACCTGCGGGAATCTTCTCAGTATGATGGAAAGTCAGAGCTGTCTCCTCAAAGATGAAATCTGACCTGCACATTGAAACCATGGCAAGCATGTGATCTTTCTCTTTCTGACTCTGATTCTCTCTCTGTGCCCTCTCTAATCTACACAATCTCTTTTACTAAAACCAATTGTATATATTTATTTATTCATTCATTAAAAAGGAATAAATAGCAATTTTCATACTTTTAGAATACACAGAGTATGAATTCCTATTACATAAAGGAGGAGTAGAGGCATACCGAGGAAGTATAGGGCCACAGAAACACAGAACAAACATTAAATCTTGAAAATCTCTGTCCAGGATCTAATGTGAACTCTAAAAAATTTTAAATAATAAAGTTTCTACATATTAAAATGTATTATTAGGAACAAGAACAATCCTTCTTCTGTAAATGGAGGCTGCTTGTTTATTTCCCAGCAGCCCAGACAGAAATAATCACAGAGAAACTATATTAATTACAAGACTGTTTGATCAATGGCTCATATTCCTGGATAACTATTATATCTAAATTAACCCATTTTTCTTAATCTATGTATCACCACGAGGCTGTGATCTACTGGTAATATTCCAGCAGTGGTCCTTCTCCTTCAGCAGGAACATGGCATCTCCCTGACTGTGCCTATTTTCCTAAATATCTCTTTCAGGCAGGCTATATTCCTCCCTGCTTAGGCTGAAGCAGCTTCTTTATTAACCAATAGTAATAACATATTTTTACAGCACAGAGGGGAGTCCCACAACACTTTCTGTATTTAAAATTAGTTTCATAATTCCTATCATTTATTAAGATGTGGAAACTGCACCTATAATCCTGTGCGTTTGTCTTTATCCATTCTCTCCTTCTAACATTGTTTTGAAAAGTTATAAACTTAAAATATTAACTTCATAAATGAACATGAATAAAAGTTGTTATTGTATAGTAAATGATGAGTAATTATTAATTCTTCTCAGTAAATGTTATTTATGTAGCAATCAAATATGATTGAGCACTCTCAGGTAACAAAATAAATAATGAAATAAGAAAAACAGGATTTGCTTTCTAAGATTATAACACAAGGACAATCACTAACAAGTTGCATCAGTGTGTCAACTGTTTAGAAAAATGACATGAAACCAGAAACAGGTGACCTGTTAAAAAGGGTCAAGAGAAACTTTTGTTAGACACTGATGGTTAAGTTGAGTACAGGAAATATAACCCCACAGAAGACTCAGTGTTTGGAGACACTGTAGTAATTCAGGCCTAAGGTATTGCTTATATATAAATTTCCACACATACATTAAAAAGAGACAAAATTTCACATGGCATATAAAATAGAACATAGCATATTTTAAGTTCTAGATAAGAGCAAATCACTACATGCTAAGTTACAGATTTTGAATCTTATTCTAAAGTCAGTGGAAGTCTATGGAATGGTTTCAGGAATGCCTATGCACACTTGGATTCAGTAATAGCAATAAAAGACCAGACACAAGAATTCTTACCAGACTGTATTTACAATTACCTGGCATTGATCTATAGCAAACAGCAATTACCTGCATTACAGAGCTGCTATTGAAGATCAGGAAAAATAAATGGATATATTCCATGAACACTTAGGAAATATTGGCAATTTTCTTATCTTAAAATGAATGATTATAAGTAGGTGAGGTTCGCTGGAGAGATGACTAAGTGGTTTAAATTACTTACTGCCCTTGCAGAAGACCCGGGTTTGGTTCCTATCATTCACATACAACTCACAACAATCTACAATTTCAGTTCCAGAAAATCTGAGTTTTCTTCTGACTTCTGTAGTCTCCTCCACTTGTGTGGCTCCCCCACACACACACACTCATAGAGAAAAAAATATTTTTAAAAGTAAATTAAGTATGCAATGCACTATGTTGCAAAAATACAAACAGAGATAGTACTTTATGGGTTGTCTAGGATCCCAACAAATAGCTGTTGGAAAATCTATTTATAGTCCCTGACCATGTTAGCAATTACTAATAAGTTAGGTGATAGGAGAAATTGACAAATAACCAACTTTGTTATAATTTCATATTTCTGAATTATTGCATTCAGAAATGCATCTTTGTCTACCATCAAATGTAGGAATTGAATACTATTATAGAACAGAAGAATACAAAACAATACTTATTCTCTAAAAATTAAACAAATAGGTAAATATGANAGATGGAAAAGGCCTTTAAGGAAGAATTATGGTTAAGATTCACTGGAAATAAGAAATATGGGCTGAAAGGTATTGTTTCTTCTATGAGTACAGGGAATTGAGAGTTGAAAGTTTAAAATTTGATAAATATGCATATCTAGGTAATTCTCCATTTTAATATGTAAGTTCAAACCAGGAGGAACTTTTCAGTAACCTCTACTGCATAAAGCTCTAGGGAACATAAGTGTCTATACTGTTGAATCTCTCTTTGGCCCAACACATAAATCTGGTTCAGATGTGAAAGAACTAAAGTGAGGAATCCTTATTCAAGGATGATGAGATGACTTAGTTGATAAAGTACCTGCATCACAAGCAAGAGCACTAGGTTATCATAAGATGTTGGGTATGACCTATAAAAATCCAGTACACAGGGAACAGAAAAGTTGGACCAAAGGTGAGCTCATTGGCCAACTAGTTTAGTCAAATTGATAAGCTCCATTTTTAATTGACTGATGTTCTTTAAATAAATGCATAAATAAATGTTTAAGCATGTATAAATAGATGATAGATGATAGATAGAAATATAGATAAATAGATAGATAGATAGATAAAATAGAAAGACAGACAGATGCCAGAGAGAAATATATATTCCAATGACCTCTACTCTACGTGTGCAAGGAGGAGTTCATGTATACCTGTGCTCACATATTTAGAAATGTAGTAAACCCACACAATAATGATTGTTCTAAAGTTACTTCAATTATACCCCAATGGTCAAATTTCAACTTTAAAGGGCTAACCTAAATTCTCTAGCTGTTCTTCCAACCAAAGTGTTCCACATTTTTCTCCACTGCTTTCTGGTTCTAGATTCAGTGACTGTCATAGACTTAAATTAGTTCTAAGAATGGAGTCTAGAAATCGGTCTTTAAAATGTCATATAGTCAAGCTCATTTTCTACTCCAGGGTTTATGTTACTCAAATTGTCAGCTAACAGATAAGAAAGCAGACAATGGATTTCATTGTGTACTTAAAGACATTTTTTATGATACCATACACCACAGGAAACATTATCCCATTGAATAGCTTTTTCCCTATCTATACCATGTTCATTAAAGACAAAATTTTTACAACTTATAAATACAACATTATATAAGGCATTTTATTTACAATCATTGAAGTACTGTATGTTAAGAACTAAAAGTTTCAGATTAAGTAATTTTGGAGTAAAATAATTTATTTGTATTCTGTATTCTCATTATTTAAACGTCCACTGTTATTTCCTCTTCAATTTGTTGAATTTTTATTGACAATTTACCAGCTGTGTTTAGTGGCAATACTTTTATTAATTGTCCCTCAGGGAAGTCATTTCCTTCTGAATGAACAGATGTTGGTCTATTAAGGAAACCACTCTCTCCCTTCAGAGAGAATGAATGATGTTTCTAATGATGGTTTAGGTAAATGTGCCTATGTGACTAAAGTGCTATTTAAAAATACAGTGTTTTAATATTGTGAGATCTAACTCTAACAAATGCAATCTTCAATATTTTCAGTTTTAAAATACCATGTTTAAAATGGCATTGAAGAATTCATATAAAGAACATTTTTATATTTCTTATTATCAAAATATCTTATAACATTACAAAATATATGGCTAATTTCTAGATACTTTATTATATTAAGTAAAAATACATATGTTATTTATTTCAATCTCATGTATACAATAATCATATTTGCTTGAGCTCTTTCTTTTAGTAAATATATATTTATTTTCTTGAGAGACCATTAGGAATTTCCCTAAGTCCCTAAGATTCTCTGAAATTATTTTCCTCTATGTTGCCTTTTTCTTTTTAAAATGAAGAAAATTTCTAATGGTATATTTATTTATTAGTGCATTCAGCAAATATTTATGGAATATATGTCAGTTATTTTCATACTGTAAACATAAACTAAACCTACCAACAAAATTCTAGGAACTGGTGAGGCTTATATTTTTTGACTTGCAGACAAAATAGTGAAAATGCAAAATTTTATTGTATTAATATAAACAGAAAAAGCCATCAATGTTCATCAATGTTCAAAAACAACCTTAAAATGCCAGTGGCTTAAGGCAACACAAATTTAATCACTAGCCTTAGTTGCACATTCAGCGTGGCTTTACAGAGGAGCACTGTTCAGCAATTTAATATGGAATTACTTTAATATCTGCTTCAGCGATCACTAAATGAAGGGGAAGATATGTTGGTAATTTTGTTTGGCTATTTAAACTTTACCCGAGAGTGACACATATCAATTCAACTCATATCTCTACAACCTATGTAAGCATAGTCACTTCTAAGAGGAGAGAAAAAGTAGCAGATTACTTTTTCTAGAAGAATATTCTTAAGTTTCAAATTAAAATAACTCATCTAACCTACTACTCTAGTAGTCAAAGAATTAAACAATATTTTTTTACTTATACAAAGTGCAGTTGCTTCTGAGACTGAAAACTGGAATCCTTTCCATTTAAGGCATGAAAATTAGGTGAAAGATCAGTAGAAAATCTACAAGTTACTTACTTTTGTAATAATGCCCAATGTGATAAAGAGAAATGAAGCAATCCTTACTGTGGTTGCTGAGATTCATGTATAATAGCTTCAAATGAGTTGCCAGTAGTGAAATATCCAGGGTTAATAGCTGAGCATAGTATAAGATAGTACTTATAGCAAAGAGAGCAAAGAAAATACAGCTTAAGTAAGCTAAAAAATAAGAGCTGCAACTAACATCTGCAGTAATGGCAAAATTACATTTCATATGTGATTTGGAGAAAACATCCCTCCCACATGGGAGAGAAAAAGTCTTTGATGCGCTCTAACTCTGTCTGTCAATCTACTTCCATGTATACGGTACAGCTTCCTTCTTGCTTCTTCCTTGTATGACTTTCATTTTGCCTTTGTCCACCCTTGAAGACAGAATTTAAGGATATTTACACAGGAGGACCTATGGGAATTGGCTGTTATAATTTTGAAAGGAAACTTTAAATACAATTAAATAATGAGTATTATTTAACACCTCAAGGAAATAAAAATGAGTTGACTTATCTAAGCCATTTGTTTATGTGGCTACTGTTGCAGTAGATAGTCTATCAGATTTTTTCTATTTTTATTTTATTAAAAAACATTATCTTTTTATTTTGCACAGGAATCCCAGTTCCCACTCCCTCCCTTCCTCCTGTTCCTTCCAGCATCTCCCACCCCACCTTTCATCCACTCCTCAGAGAGTTTAAGGCACATTGCTTTGAGGAGATTTGGGTTACTATGTTAGAATTAATTTTTACTGTTCATTGGCATGTTTCTCTGTTTTTCTCAATATTTGCTTTTCTATATGAGCCTAGTTGTTGGTATTTGATCTTATCAGTTAGTGAAATAATGAATCTGGAGACATGTGTGTGTGCGTGTCTGTGTGTGTCTGTCTGTATCTGTATTTGTCTATCTCTGTGTGTGTGTCTGTGTGTGTATGTGCCTGTCTGTGTGTGTTCATGTAAAACAATAATTAATGGGAAAAGAGGTCATGAATTGAATAGACAGAAAAAAGATTTATAAGAGGCATTGGTGGGATGGAAGAAAATGGGAGAAGAATAAATTCTTAAAAAGTAAAAAAATATTTGCCTTCACTTCTGAATAAATTAAAGAAATGAATGTTGGTCTTGACAGACATGATATGATATAACACTTCATTGTCTTATTTCCCAGGTTTATTTAGTTTAATTTGATAAGCAAAATTTAAATTGATGAGTAACATTGCACATATTTAATATGTACAACATACTTGTATTGATTTATCTTCATATTGAAATTTCTTTGGACAAGAATGGCATCATTCTCCTGATCCTTTGCATCAGTTACCTGAATGCTGGGAGACGTGCATCATTATGTCTATCTAGGTAGGTGGGGCTTCTGTTAATTTTTTAGAGAAGATTGTGTTTAAAATATGTTCTATGAAATAACAAGTAAAAAGGAGATACGGGTTACAACAAGTTGCAAATTTAAACTATTTAATATTGACTGTTTGAGAATGAGCAAGAAGCCAGTACAATGAAAGCTCTGAACAACTCTCATCTACAAAGAGGTCAAATGCGCAAGAGGATATACGAGGATACAATTGGTGAATAAAAGAATTTAACTTCACTTATTCAAGGGAAAAGATGAAACCTTTAGATTCCATTTATGTTGGTTTAATAAAGTTGTGAAAATGTACAATGACAATAATAGACATGCTACCATGGTTTTGGGGGTAGACCCAGCAGGGCTCAACCAGACACAAAAAACTACAGATACTTAGAGTAGGAAAAATAATCTTCCCAGAGGAAGAGTACAGCAATTGATTATTCAATTTCAACTGTAATCTCTGAAAACATATAAAAGTAGCATTATACTGACTGAGCATTTTCGATGTATACATTTAGGAATATTTTTGCTTATGCATATGTTTGTGTGTCTCTCTGTGTGTAATAAGCATTAATGAAAGAGGCCATGAATTTGAAAGCAAAAGAGGGATATATAGGAGGTATTAGTGGAATGGAAATAAAGGGGAGAATGGTATAGTTATAATCTAAAAAATTAAAAAAATAAAATATTGCTTGACTTTAGAACTTGATAAAATGAAGAAATAAATGTTAATTTATCTGATCTGGAAGTTAATTTTCTCATTTCTTCAGGTTTGTTAATTTGAAAATAATGTTTAATTGATGAGTAACAATGGATATACAAAATACTTGTATCCATTTATGTGAATATTAAAAGTATTTTGAAGATATATGCTTAATATTCATTAAACTATAGAAGCATTACTTAAAATATCTTAGAGTAAACGCTAGAAAGAACAACACTTGTTTGAAAAGGGAAATAAAAATAAGAATTTTCTATTTTAATTTCATTATATTTTAGTCATAAGAATTTATATCTAATTTAATACGTTTAATTTAATTTAAAATGAATGCAAAAGTACTTAGAGAAAATTAGTGCAGTTTACAAGTAAATGTTTACCAAATTTAAAAGGGAAATTACAAAGAAGAAACTCTGTGATAATATTTGCTCTTGTTTGCTTTCTGATAAATTAAGAGTGCTTCCCATTTTTCTGCCAACTGATAAACTCTCACAAAAACAACCACAGGCATTGCAAATTCAATTGCTTAAACACACACTGTGTGTCAAGTTCAGTAAATTAAATCTGTTCTCTATACCCTTGGATTGTAAGGCACAATGCACTGAGGAAAACATATACTATGACAAATGAACTAATATATAACATAATAGAATTTCAAATCTAGTCAAAATTAAATGTCGCATTCAATTAAATAGCACCACATAAACAAAGATAAAATAAACTTTAAAAGCCAAGTGATTTTTGCACCTCTATGGATGTATTCCCTAACAGTATTCAGTGAAAGGGAAATTAGCCAAACTTTGATAACTCACTGGTTAATATTATTAGTTAGACAGAGAATGTTTTAAAGGCTCCCCTTTTTAAATTCACTATGTTCACATTTTTAAATGTTTACCTTTTTTAGACATTTTCACATATGCACATGACACATACCTAAGATACGTCCCTCTCCTCCTTGAAGCCAGTCCATCTATGCTCTCAACCACACATCTTGCTTTCAGATTCACATCTTATTTATTTGTTGTATTACTCATGAGTTAACATTGGAATAATTTAAGGTAACTAAAGTCAATGAAAATGTATCTACAACTCTTTAAGAACTTTTCATTTGCAATAAATTTCTCAATAGTTGTCAATTATGGTTTATGTCTTTGTATTATTTAATACATTATCTGGAATAACTATATATATATTGTGATGATTCTGGTAACTAAGTAAATCCTTGTAAAGTGAATAAATTAATCTAGTAATAAAAAGGGAAGTGTGAGATAACTCTCTAGTCTGACAGACTCCTGAGAAAAATCTGTGCAGTTTATCACTTTAACAAAAATAATTACTCAGAGGCCAATCTGATGGCTCAGCAGGTAAAAGATCTAGCAATAAAAATTTAGAACCCGAGTTTTGTCCCAGTCTCCCATACAGTGGAAGAAGAAAATACTGCCACAAATTACTTCTTGACTATTATATATATGACATGTCACAGAGGTCCTCCACCAAATAAATACATATAAATAATAAGTAATAATTTAGTTTATACTCTAGGTACCTCAAAAATTTCAAATCCCATAGCTTTAGGCAATTAACATATTTTATAACTATGCTTCTGGTGTGGGATTCCCCTCTGTATGTTGTGAACAGCATCTGTTAATAAAGAATATGCCTTTGGCCTGTCAGGGCAGAATAGAGGTATGTGGAGAAAACTAAACTGAATGCTGGAAGAAAGAAGACAGAGTCAAGGAGAAGCCATTTATCCACTAGAGGGGAAAGATATGAGCTGCCACCTGGAAATTTGCCAGTGGACCATGGGCCTCATGATAAAATATAAAATGATATAAATGGGTTAATTTAAGAGATGAGCATGAGTTAGAATTATGCATAAGCTAATAGGCCAAATAGTGATTTGAATAATATGATTTCTGAGTGATTATTTTATGGTCTGGGCAGCTGGGAATGAGCAAGTGACTCCCTAAAACATACTTCTGTTTAGAATTCATTTTCTATATACAAAAATATAGAAAATGGTTATAGCAGTCATCTTGTATGTAAGATGCTAATATTTATACAAATCCACAAAAATATATACTGCTTTGGGTACTTATGCACATGTATAAAATCACACAAACATATGTATGTATTTGGAACAATTTCAAAGAAACATAAATTATACTACAGTACAGCATGGAAAGTACAATGTTTATTTTGAGGGAACATTGATCAGAGACTGGTCTCAAACACTCTATTTAACTGAAACTGTCTTAAACTCCTAGTCCTCCTGCTCTTACCTCACAAGTGCCAGAATTTCAAAATGTACCACTCTTGAATGGAGGTTTCTGTCCTGCCCGGTCCTGTAGCCATTAAGTGCCAAAGACTCATACAGAGGTCTACATTAATTGTAAACTGATTGGCCCATTAGCTCAGGATTCTTATTAATTAATTTTTATTATTTACATTATCCCATAATTCTTGTCTCTGTTAGCCACATGGCTTGGTACCTTTTTCTGCAAGGCAGTCACATCTTGCTTGCTCTGTGTCTGGCCTTCTCTCTTTCTGGGTGATGACTGCAGACTGATACAACCTCTTGCCAGAATTTTCATTGCCCCACCTATCCTTCTACCTGGTCGCCCTGCCTATGCTTCCTCTGGCTACTGGCCAATCAGAGTTTATTTAAAAGACAAGTCACAGGGTACAGATCATTGAACTACAACACTCCCCCCTTTTTTTGAAACAAGAACTCTGAATCAATTCTCCTTTGCTTTACTTTTCTACTGACAATTATCCATACCAACTTGTAACCGACATTCTAAACAAAGGCAAACATCTATAATCTATTTCTGGGGAACATGGACATAGTATTCTAGAATACTTCCTGCTGAATGGGGCTACTGCTTATCTTAAGGGGACCTAAAGAAAATTTAGAATTATGGTCAAGTCCTGGCTGGAATATTCTGTGAGGCTTGATCATCTCAGACAGAAGTCTTGAAACTGGTCTGGATGTGTAACTCAGACATCTGTTCCATCCTCTCCTTTCAGAGATTTCTCAGGGGGTCTTCCTTGATCAAACCTGATTTTTCTTAGCCCAGAATGAATTCAGAGCTTCTCATTTCCATTGGAAACAAAAGCAAGCAAAACCTCTTCTCCAAAGTAATATACTTTTTGACTTTAATTTTGAAGTCAAGGTATTTTCAAAATATATATGATGCATTTTTTCAGCAGCATTTATAATCAAATATCTTTTAGAAGCTTTCGATCCTTCCTCAGTCATCAAACAATTTAAAGACAACACAATAACATACAGTATCCA
>LOJH01047275.1:0-13245 GCA_001685095.1 Ellobius talpinus
ATTGGCCAGGCAGGAAGTATACGCGGGTCAACCAGACAGGAAGTAGAGGCAGGGCAATGAGAACAGGAAAATGCTGGAAAGGAGGAAACCCATTCCTCCCAGTCCAGCCCAGACCACCATGTGACCTACCTGGCTGAGAAAGGTACCAAGCCATGTGGCTAACATAGATGAGAATAATGAGTTAATATAAGCTATAAGAGCTAATAAGTAGCCTAAGCTAATGGGCCAATCAGTTTTATAACTTATGGAGATCTCTGTGTGATTTCTTTGGGTCTTGCCAGCTGTGGGGTACTGGGTGGGACAGAAACCCCAAGAAGTCAGCCCTTCATGTTATAGGGTAACACTAACCAAGGAAGTGAAAGACCTATTTGACAAGAACTTTAAGTCTTTGAAGAAAGAAACTGAAGAGGATACCAGAAAATGGAAAGATCTCCCATCCTCTTGGATTGGAAGAAGCCTCTCCTAAAACTAAATCTGAGTCCCAGAAAGCAACAAAATCTTTAGAAAGGTGTTTTACTCTGTAGTCCCAGCTTCATCTAAGGGCATTTTAAGGTCTGCAATGGTGTCCTGGCAATGATATATTCACTATATACCAAGAAATGATTAGCTGTTGACTGACCTCAGAACAAGCTGGCACTTTGAATACCATTGGGGGAGTGGCAAGGCAGAAATTCTCATGACCACTGGTTTACGAACCAGTTCAATTTTCACTCGTCTTCAAAAGGGTGTTTTTTTTCTCTCTCTTCCTATCAAAATTTAACTCTCCTGTGGTTGCTTTGGGAACAGCCATCTTTAAAAATCTTTTTCTCTGCTGAGACAGACCATGAGTTACCAGTCTGTGTGACGAAGACACTGTTACCACATGCACATTTTGCCATTTCAGTTTGACAGCTCATATGCTGAAGAGTTACTTGAACATCATAGCATCATTACCTTCACTTGTGGAAAACTGAGAAATGGTCCATTATGAATTATTTGTAATATTCAAGAGGAAATGCTTGAGTATCCGACAAGATCCTTTAAAAATCATGTGTCAGAGGGAGGGGAAGCTGTGGTTGGGATGAATTGTGCGAGAAAAGAATAAATAAAAATTAAAACCAAAATGTGAATGGGAACTTGAGGCAATTTTCAGGAAGTCAGAAATCACAACAATTAACTCTAAAGTGACTTTTCTTGCCATACGTCTCACAATGGGATACTATTTCCCAATGACCCAGACAATGGATAATGTCAATTCTGGGCATCAGAAGAAATAGCACAGGGGGATAGTAATGAAAGATAAATTAGCTTGAAATCCTTAAGACCTGTACAATTTGTACTGTTTACCTCAAGTACATTCATCCACTTCTCCTTTAAATGGAAAATGGTATTTATTATTATTATTATCAGCATTATTGGGCACTATATCTTTATTGCATGTGTTCTGAGTTTAATATTTAATAATGTTTACTCTTTGGAACATTGTTTTTTTCAGCCCATCCACTATTTTTTAGATACTCTTGACGAAGATCTATCTAAAAAAAATGGTGTCATAATATCTCATACATTTTGTGGGATAGTTTACATTAACTTGGAATGTCCAAGACAATCAAGACAAACTACTTTCTTTGCTTAGTGTCAAACAGTTATCACTAAACCAGAAATTTCAAAAGGATAAATGATGGAAAGAACTTAATTTGCTCTTTAAGTATGGTATTTACATAATAGCATGATAAGAATTGCAGATTAGAGTATGAAGATCTACTCCTGAAAGCACACCATATATTATCTCTGGAGCTTAATTTAAGTTAGTTGAATGTGAAGCCCCAAATTATCTCCAATTCATTGGTAAATACCTCAGGGAGGCACAGAGGAGACCTGATCATTCTTATCCCATGCCCACTTTTCCATAAGTTGTCACCTTTTCAATGATATGTAGTTTACATCTCTTTTAAATGCGATGCTTATCATTTCATTATTCTCCCCTGTTAGAAGGAAGACTTCATATGAACAAGTCATTTGCTGGTTTTGTCCTCTGAAACACTGTTAGTCCATAAACAGTGTCATGCAGGTAGCCTTAACAGTCACCTGTTCTTTGTGCAAGAGCTCAGATCAATCTACCCTTGATAAAATAAATACTTTTAAAACCAATATTATCTATAATGCAGAAACACAAAGGTGATTTCCTGTTGGTATCAGTGAAGTTGATCTGCCACTTATGATTTCCTCAGTTACTGTTCTACTTGAATTCTTTTTCAAAACTGTATGTCACCCATTGGTATAGCAGCATGTGTGTTTAACAATGAGTCATGTGACAACTGCTCAATACTGGAATGAATACTAGTTATTCCACACTGCCAAGATAAGCATAAGAATACTGTATCATCCTGCTTTCCTGCTGATACCTGCCTGTCACCTGTCTTCCTTGACCACTTTGGAGACTGAATCAGCAAAATGGAGCTCAGATGATAGCTTCAAAGTTCTCAGCCAGTCAGCAACTGACTGGTGGTCCTTCTGCTTTCTCCTGCTGGAAATTGCGAACAGCTGAAGTGTACCTCCCTCTGTGGCAACATCTCTGAACTTGGAGAGCTAGGAAGGTGCTTTTGCTCTTAGTGTTAAAGCTTTGAGCTTTGCTATGTTTGTGCCCTAAGTGCCCAAAAGCTGTTGTTAGAGCTCTAGTTGTAGGATTAGGGGATCCTATTCTCTGGCTTTAAAATGATTCCTTACCCTCCCCCAACTCATAGCACTGCAGTTCTGAGCTGCTATGGTAATTCTCTCATCAGCTTCTGACCTCTTCCTGTTGCTGGTTCATAGCTTTCTGCAGTCTCTCCTCTCCACTACCTCTCACCTTCTCAGTGCGTTCATGGCCTTCTCATCTTTGATTTCTGCTTTTGCTGCTCCCAGCTGCTCTCTGTAACTCCTTTGTCAGCCTGTAACCACTGTTGCTGGGTGAGCCTGGGTTAGCAACCTTAGCAGTCATGTATTCTTTGTGCAACCACCTCAGCCCAATCAACTCTTGACAAAAGACAGAAATTAGTAATTAAGCCACTGGTGTCCAGTTTTGGGGGATCTATGCAGAGAAGTCTCCAGTAATGCTGGCCTAGGGTAGGAATTATGCATGTGGCTATCATGGGAAGGGAAGATGGTAGCAAGCATGAGAATTGTTGTGACATGGCTCAGCACAGATGCAGGTTGGGTTTTCTGTTGTGGCTTTGGCCAGGTCATTGAAGTACGAAGCTGTCATGACCAAAGCAGAGTCTCTGGACGCAAAGCTCAATTGAATGGGTGAAAACCTAGTGTTTTCTTCAAGCAATGAAGTCTCTTCTGGTCATCATGCTTCTTCAGAACTCTCACCTTAAAAACAATGACTGATCTCAGTGTCTGCTGGTAGACACCCAAAGTTTAAAGAGTCTACATTATTCGAGGACAAATTAAGGAAGTCCTGAAAAATTGACCTCTTGACTAACAGGCCTCCTTCTCTCTGCAGAAGAGGAGTGAACTGAAGTTATGGCTGCAGCCTTCTGGATGGGCTCTCATGAGTAGCGACAACATTCATCACATTCTTTGACCACAGAGACAACTGTGGCAGCTCCAGCTCTATCCACTTCTCTTGCCAGCCTCAAGGCAATCATGTGACTCCTATCCAAGTTACCTGCGTTTGAGTTGGATGCCTGGGAAGATTTTGATAGCTGATAGTCAAGCAGCAAAAGGCTTACTCCTGACTGTTTCATTCATTGAAAGAAAGAGAGAGGGAGGGAAGGAGAGAGGGAGGGAGGTAGGAAGGAAGAAGGAAGGAAAACATTAAACACACTTATAATAAACATCTATCATGAAATTAACATTGTCAATAGTGCTTAACTCTTTCTTGGAGGTAAGGTTCTTATCTGTCTCAAGCTCAGTCCTTTAAATTCAAAGGGCTTAACCCTTTAATATCACCATTTAATGGCTTCTTTCTGCAACATGATTTTATAGTCTGCCTTCAAATTTGTCTAAAGAACATTTGCATAACCAGAAGATGGTGGAACAGATCCATTTTAATTCTCTGAGTTCGATTTTCTACTAAAAGTGTCATCATGTTTTATCGTCCTTGGGAAGCTTGTGAAGCCAACCTTACTGGAGTTCTTAAATACGATATGAGTGTTGATAGGAAATAATTCAATGCTACTCTAACTACTCTAAGGTAGATGTGTCTAAAATTGTTTAGAACAAAGCTGAATTAAGACAAATTCCTCATGTCAAGGGTATAGGTGACAATAGTTAACTCTTTCTTTCTTTTTTACATTAAATTGCAAATAAAATACCTTACTCATTAACAAGAAGCAAAGGTACTGTGACTATCATCAGGGTTCACAAATTGTAAATGTTGCAAATCCAGTCATTTACCCTAAGTTTAGGGCATTAGATACTCTAGCCTGTACATCTCTGGCTTTCATTATTTGATCAAAAAAGAGTCTATTTGGTATATATATGATAAATTTGCAAAGAATCACAGGATTCAATTATAAAGGAGGAAAGCTCCTCATCTGTTGTTCCTTCAATTTTTCTCTAAAGTTATAAGATTGTGGCTATAACAAATGATAATAATACATTTTAGCAGAGATGAGTTATTGATCTGCAACCATGGCACATGTAACAGTATTAATAAGAACCTGAATTACAGTATCTAAGACTAATGTAGCTTTTCTATATTTAGCACACAGTCACAGCATTATAAATATGTAGTCACCCTTGCCACATATATCTCTCTTCCTGGGGAAATGTGTGTATTTAAAGAAGTTCACTATTCTACCCAGTAAGAATTCCTAACACCAAGGAATAGTTATTTGACTTTCCTGGATAAAGACTGTCCTAGAGTTTTGGAAGTTCAAAAAATGAATCATCATGCTCATTATCCATGAAAATCATATAATATAAAGCTGGAGGTAAAATAGTTACTAATAATATTAGAATTTGTATCAGGTTCTTCTCTGAAACTGAGAGGAAAGAATGGGTGTATAAAACAAAATGAAGACAAAATGGTGGGTAAGAAAATGTGATTCTCTAAACTTTAATACTTTATCAATTACTTTTGCTATACATATTTTTTGTCACAAAAACAGAAGCTCCAGAATGAGGGGCAAAAAAAAACAACCAGGTTGATAAGTAAGACTCTGAATATTTCCTTGATATTCCTCTTGCAGTCAAGTACTAAATACAGAAGACAAGCAAAAGTTTATGGTTTAAGCAGACATAAATTAACTGGAACTGATCACTTAAGGGAGATAAAGTATTACAGAGTACAACCACAACTCTCTGCACTGGCTGAATGACAAGTAAACAAAACCTACAGTGGCAAAAGATAGAAATAGATTGGCATGTGTCCGGGTTGAGTCCTGTGAATCTGCTGCAGATTCAGAGACAGAGAGAGAGCAATTTTCCAGCACTTTAGAATTGCTCAGGTTAAGCCTAGACAAACAGGAAAGGATTAGCAATGCCTCACAGCAAAGGTAAAAGAGGTTATGCATTCAACAGCATTAAACTGCTGAGATAAATGCCACTGTAGACTAATTAGTCAAAGTAATACAAAAAGAACATGAAATTAATGGGAACATTTGTGTGTGAATGTAGCAATAATTCTCATTATGGTTATTACCGATTGTTTGATGGATGGTTAGGTCTGCTTTTAAGATTAGATTTTTGTAATTCTAAAGCAATGTTTGGCTTTCTATTTATTACTTTATCAAAATTTCAATGCCACTCTAGAGTCTGCACAAGATTAATCACCGATATATGGAACAAAGACATCATTGGTTCTATTTGCTTTGATGAAGGACCCTTTTATACTTCAATACTGAACCTCCACATAGAGCAAAGGGGTAGACACAGACTGGCCAGGGCACTATAGGGGTGCCCCGTGGATCCCAGTTAAGAAAAGAGGCAGACCCTTTCCCAGCCTTAAGAAGGAGGCATGGCACAGGAGAAAGATAAGTGAGGTGCTATATTCACCTCATCAGGCAACAGAAGGCATAGAGTTATCTCTGCAGATGGCTGAATGACAGACACGGGCTTTTGCTATGAACAAAATGCTCACCATTTTCATATTCAGTGTTTCATTTGATTTAAATTAAAGAAGCATTGTTTCTTCCCTATTCATTAAATGCTCATCATTGTTTCAGTTTCCACTGTGACACATGTCTGATTCATGCTCAGATGTCATGTTGTTGAATGTTCCATAAAAGCATCTCATGGCTTGCCTAGTAAGACAGATTAGACAATCCCCAAGCTTTCTTTGTATAGGTAATGGGTTTCTGAATCATAAGAAAAGGCAAGCTGTACCCATTTTACAAAAGGAAGCCATGGAAACTAGCATTCAATCAGAATCCAGAAACAGCCTCAACAAAGAGGAAAGCCCTGAGAGTTATGTGATGCCTCTCTCAGCTGTCAGAACATCACCAGGTGTCATGTCAGAGGCATTTACCCTGTTGAAAGAATAATGTCCGGGCACCGGATCATTACAAAGCATTCTGTGAAATTACTTTTCCTGAAACTTTTAATCACAAAAGAGCCAGGGTTTCCCTTACCTCATTGAAAAACAAAGTTCATGATGCTCTAGTCTGGACAAAAGAAATATTTATTGTTTTTTAAATGTTTTCCTTTTGTATTCCAGCTGTTCTACATGAAAAAAAAATTCTTATGGAAGAATTTCCATGAAATTCATTAACTTCTTGTGGACAGCAATCACCAAGATCATTTTATTCTGATTCTATGTGCATGAAATCTCACATCTTTAAAAATATTTCATTTACTTTTGAGTTTATGATATGATTACATAATTTTCCTCTTCCCTTTCCTCCCTCCAAGCCCTCCTGTATATTCTTCCTTTCTATTTTCCAAATGTATGGCCTCTTTGTCATCGTTATTGCATACATATGTGTACATGTATTCCTGAATAAATAACTTATGCTCAGTCTGTATAACACTACTTTGTATGTATGTTTCCAGGAATGACCATTGGGTATTGGATAACCAGCTGGAATGTTCTTCCCCCAGGAAGACTGTTGCACCTGCTTTCAACATTCCTTGGTTGTCCTGTAGTTCTTTGTAGGACTGAGGCCTCATGGGCTTCCCTGGGCCACTCTGACCCTGTTCACTTTAGCATATCTATTGCTGTTCAGCTCATGTTTAGGCAGTGGAGTCAGACTCACAGCAAACTCCCCATTCCTCTGGCTCTTTGATTTTAAAAATAATTCTTAAACTAATCTCTCTCTTTCTCTTCCCTTTCCCATAAGTTTATGTAACTGCACCACACAGTATGTGTGTGTTTATGTCGGAGAGACAGCCTTCAGGGTCCGTCTTTGCTTTGTCCCACAGTGGTTTGACAGAGTCTCATTTGTCACCACTGCCCACAACAGGCTAGCTGTCCTGTAAGCATCTGGGAATTCTGTCTTCAGCTCTCATCCCACCACACAGGTGCCAACTCTACAGACATGCTACTGTTTCTGGCTTTCCATGTGGTTATAAGCTCAGGACCTCATGTTTGAATGCTGGGTGCTATCCATCTATACTCACTGGTGCCATCTCTCCTAACCCTTAAAAATAGTTTTGTTATTTTACCCAGGAATCTTCTGATTCACTCTCCCACTCATATATTTTCTTTTGAAGTATTTTAAAATGGCTGACATACCTACTTAACCAATTTCTTGTTAATATTAAATATACTTTCTATTTTTAAACAAATCAATAGTGTTTTCTGAAAATGCACACCATTGCAGTCACATGAAAGTATCTTTCAGTGTGTGTAACAGTTAAGAAAAAAGAGCCAGTAAATTTTAAAGAAGCAAAAGGAGGGGTGTACTACAGGGTTTGGAAGGAGAAAAGGAAAAATAACTATGATCTCAAAATAATTTTTTCAACAAATTAATTACAGTCAGTATTCTTTGGATAAATTATGCATATCATAGTAAGGAAGTAGCAGTGAGCCTTTTCTGGCCTAGCGATATTCATAATCATTTAGAAATTGATTAGAATTTGCAAATCTCAATAGGATAAACTCACTATCAATTTGGCAAGGAAAACCTAAACTATAGTGGAAAAAGTGATATACCACTGTACAGGAAATACAAGAAGGAGTTCTTGATTAATCTGGCTATATATCTATTTTAACATTGCAGTCTATTGTACCTTGTCATAGAGGGAAGGGGGTACCTACCTCTCTCATCCCTATTTTTCTTTTCTTGTTTCTTTTCTTCTTCTGTATGATATTCACAAAAACAATTTTCTTCCCAATACACCGTGGCATAATTTATCTTTGAAATTTTATCTAATGTTTAAATTTTTTATATTGATTCTTTGTATATTTCACATCATGCACCCTGATCCCATTCATTTCCCCATTTCTTCATATCCACCCTGTACCCTTGAAATATCCCCCAAAGTAAAATAAAATTTAAAATAAAAACAAAAGCAAAAAACAAAAATATGAGCAAACATGCCAAAACCAAAAGTTTTTCAGCATGGAAGCTGTAGTTCAAAACCAGCACTGATGGAAGCAGATGCAGAAATTCATAGCTAAGCACTGGGCCTAGTTTTTGAAGACCAGTCGAAGAGAGGGGGTAGGCGATAACATGAGCAAAGGCGTCAAGACCATGGGGGTACAGCCATAGAAACAGCTGACCTGAGCTAGTGGGAGCTGACTGACTCTGGATTGACAGCAGAAGAATGTGCATAGGACCAAACGAGGCCCTTTGAATGTGAGTGACAGATATGTGGTTGGGGCAGTCTTTGCCACCACTGGCAGTGGGACCAGGATTTATCATTAGTGCTTGAAATGGTCTTTTGTAGTTCATTGTTTTTGGAGGGATATCTTACTCAGTCTAAATATAGAAGGGAGGGCCTTGATCCTGCCTCAAAATGATATGTCAGATGTTGGTGACTCCCCATGAGAAGGCCTACCCTCTCTAAGGAGTAGATAGAGGTGGAGTATGGGGAAAGTTGGGGCAGTGGGATGAGGGGAGGGAGTAGGACTGGAATTGTTACGTAAAATGAGAAAAGATTGTTTTAAAAAAATAAATTAACTAATTTATAAAAATACCACAAAAACTTCTGTTCGAAGAGGCAAATTCTTACCTGAAATTATTGTGACATGGAGGAGACAACTGTTCAAGTGCTGACTTAGTCATCGTAGAGAAATATCTGAGCCCAGGGACTTACATGCAGTAGGTAGCACCAGCCTCTTCTCTCTTTCCCACTAGCTGGTATCCCTCTGTCTTCTTAGTTAACAGAGAAGAGACCATCCCTGGAGACAAATAATAAAAGGAACCAGACATGCAGAAGACTTTGCTTTCAAAAAAAAATTCCTTCCTGGAAAGTGGGAAATGTGTAAGAAAAGACAAGATGAATCATAAGATATCAATTTAGTCCAAGATGATATCCAAACCAAAAGATATGAATTACTCTAAATGAGCTAATAATGCATAGATGAAAAAGATGTATTGGAATGAAATAAATAAGTGTTAACAACATAGGATCTTCTTATTTTGCACTTAACATGGGTGAAGAACATGCCTTACCTTAGCTAGTAAGCATATGCAGAAATCAGTCATTAGACAGGGTTCATTTTATAAGATAATGAGTTCATGTTTTGAAATAGTAAGGGCATTGGGACTATTTAGGCAAAATGTCAGAGGCTGTTGAAATTGCTAAACAGAAAAGATTGCTGTTGTCATATTTTTCTTTTAATTTGTTTTAAGGTTAGAATGTACAACCAAATTCTCAATAAAATATGCTGGAACTTTCAGAAAGAGATTGTTTTACTTGATTAAAATAAAAAGTTTCTGGATGAGAATAAAAGAAGAAAAATAATTTCCCACATAGAACTACTTAGAAAAATGTTAAAATTGCAGATAGAAAAGAACTAATATGGAATAAAGCAACTAGATAACGATTTTAAAAGAACTATGTGTGGATTTTGAAACATAGGCTTGTGGGGAACATTTTAAACTCAAACCACAACAGATAAGATACATGTAAGTATGAGCAACACAATTTTTGTTGTGAGGAAAATGTTAATGCATCATTAAAAAATATGTTCTAAAACAGCAATATACACACAAAACACAGTCCCTCTCAATCAGCTGATTAAGGTTTAGCCAGAGGCTCACAAAAAGCAAACTTTGAATTTTCTAGTGGCAATATTTAGAATTCACTAAAGCAATGTTTGTGGCAATTTTAAAGAAAATATATTTTGTAAAATAGTTACATTTGTCACCTGTTGACAGTTAGCTGTTCAGGGCAAGTGCTCAGAGAAACTTTCTTTGTGACTCAGTGGGCCAGCGTATTAATGCTACTCTCCATCCCATATAATTTCAGAAAACAATGAGAGATGTAAAATAACCCAAATTTAGCATAGAAATAAAATGACTCCTAATGATACATTGCTATACCCCTGCATTAGCGCTTCACCCAACCATCATCAGAGAAGCATCTTCTCACAATAAATGATAGTTAGCACAGAGATTCACAACAGCACAATGTGTAGAGAGTGACAGACTTCAGAGCACTCTGTCCTGAATGGGATGCCTTTTTCAAACCCATTACTTGTAGGCTCAGAAATCTAAGAGGAAGTGGAGATGGAAAACTCTAAGAACTTGGGATGGTGAATAACTACAAGGAAACAGTATGTTCTATACAGAGCAGGACTGATACACACATGAACTACATGCAGATATGCATAGGTTGACACCAAACAAAATCCCAGCCCTGAGAAGAGGAAGTAGAAACAAGGTCTCATTCCTAACCAAGAGGCTCTTTGTGAGGGATACCTGCTAGGAAAAGAAAAATCAGTTTACTCCAGTGGAATGTCAATGTGTATAGTAACCAGACTCCAGTACAGCCCGCATACCCAGGTATAGTTGACCATCAGAAAATGGATTCAATGGTTTATTTGTCCTTCTTTCCTTCCTTCCTTCCTTCTTTTCTTTTCTTTTCTTTTCATTCTTTTGAATGTGTGTATGTGTGTGTTTCTGTGTGATTTCATTTTGTTTTGGTAACTTTTGTCTCACTGGTTTCTTTAGTTTGCTTTGATTTTCATTTTCTGGGGGTTTTGAGAGAGAAGGAAAGAGCATGAAGTTAAGTAGGTCGGGAGGTCCTAAGGGCTTCTGAGAAAATGGGGAGAGTAGGGAGAAATTATAATAATACATGCCTGACAAATTTTAATGACCCAAACGTATTTCTTACTACTAATAAATTTATAGTTTACTGTGTGACACAAATATACATATTGTCACGTGTATTTTAATGAAGACCATACTTAAAATTCAATAAACTTCAATGTGCTTAACCAGTTTTTCCAAAAAGTGAAATGGGTGAATTTCCTGGGTTTTTTTTGTTTGTTTGTTTATTTGTCTTTAAATTTTCCTACTATGTGTTTTCACCAAAATTGTTCTTTTTATTGAGGTTCACATTTTTAACACATTAGGATGGGACTCACTGTTTAATAAAATAATTGAAGTGGCATATTCTGTTTGAACATTGGATATTGCAGTGGTTTGAAAGAAATGACCCCCAAAGGAAGTGGCACTAATAGAAGGTATTGCCTTGTTGGAGTGTGATCATGTTAGAAAAAGTGCATTACTGTGGAGGTGGGCTTTGAGGTCTGATATATGCTCAAGATACTGTTGTTGTCACAGTCCACTTCCTATTGTATTCTGATCAGCCTGTACCCAACATCATGTTATAAAAATGGACAGAACCTTTGAAACTCTAAGGGAGCCACCCCAATTAAATGTTTTCCTTATAAGACTTGCCATGGTCATGTTTTCTCTTCACAGCAAGAGAAACCCTAACTGAGGCAAATATTGAGCAAATATTGAGTACTAGTACTGTGACAAGTTATTCCCTGATAGACCATTTGATCTCTGACTTCACATTTTTCATTTTGCACTAATTTATTGTTTGTGACTCCCACTTGTTCTTGCTTCATTCTTATCCTTCCTTAGAATATCAGCAGAGGTTGATATCACCTAATGGCAGGCATCTACTCATGCCAGCAATCTTCCAATTATTACAGGTTTCTGTTGCTATTGGCAACTTGATCTTCCATATAATCCAGCAAATGTCATAAGGACCTTTACCATGTGTCATTGTAGGGCTGTCGAGCAGCATTCTTCAAATAATGACCCTAGAGACTCACAGCTTGTTTATGCTTCAGCTTTTAGCAGAAAAAATGAATTTAAATGTTTACAAATATATCTTCACTGCTATTAATAATTTAAATGAATCACTCTTGTGGGTAATTTTCATAATGCAACAGAAACAAAATCTCTGAATAAACAGTGGGTTGACATTGCTGTGTTTCAAAGGTCAAT
Source organism: Ellobius talpinus (assembly GCA_001685095.1). NCBI lineage: Eukaryota > Metazoa > Chordata > Mammalia > Rodentia > Cricetidae > Ellobius > Ellobius talpinus. The sequence goes on from LOJH01047275.1 coordinate 12,324, forward strand.
CGTATGGGGATAAAAACTACTTCCCAAGAGTTAAGATTGGTTTTCTGGATTTATCTTCTTATTTATGTCTTCTAGCCACATGACTGACTAACTATAGAGAATATTTATCTGCTAATAAGAGAGTCTTATATTTTACCCAAAGCACAAAACAAAAAATCCATCAATGTTATGAACATGTAACTTTTGACCTAATTAGATGCCTTGTTCTGCTTTAACTGTTAGAGTCATGAGTCACACGACCTCCATCCAAATGTCTGCATTGATAAAACACAGAATGTAATTTTTCTCAAGCTTCCTCATTGGCAGACTCATGAAATAGTTCTCAAGAACAAGAGAAGCACAGAGACAAAAGATTCTAACATGGAACAAGGGTGATTCACTAGCATTGAAGAGTAGAAAAGAACAGACCATCTTTCCTATTGAATTCAACAATCAGTTCATTGTTTTCCAAGTTTATCAGAAGTACATATTTTGTTTTCACCTCAGTAGCAATGCTTCTAGCTGATGTTAACTCATCTAAGGATTATTTCACATGATGAATTCTCTACTCCATGTCTTTACTCAATTTGCCTTCGATGCCACATGCTCATCACTATTTTTTTCACTTTGCGTGGAGAACATCATTTGAACTCCAGGAATGTGATGATTACTAGATCCTTAGCGGCAAACAAACATTGAATGATGTGTTTATTTGTCTCGCTGTCTAGAGTAGAGCCTCTGGGATTCAGTTTATGTAGAGTAATTGAAGACATTTAACAAAACTTACAGAAAATGTATCTTGACAGTGGACTCTCTGTATATATTTTTTAATTAGCATAACCATTTGATAAGCACTTTCCTAAAAATTAATGATAGGAGTCAAGATCAATCTTTTTTTAATTTTTTTCATTTCCTTTATTATTATTAAAAATTTCCACCTCCT
>LOJH01047276.1:0-13245 GCA_001685095.1 Ellobius talpinus
GAGCTAATGGGCCAGGCAGTGTTTAAATGAATACAATTTGTATGTTGTTATTTCAAGTGTAAAGCTAGCCGTGTGGGAGCCTGGCGGGACAAAAAGCAGGCCCGCTCCCCTTTCGCTACAGACATGATTTATTGAAGCCAAAAGGTCCAGCATGAATGTGAGTGGCCTGAGCATAAAAATGTTATTTCGTTATTTCAACTTTAATGTTTAATGGCTTCTGGAGAACACATATTTTCTTTAGTGATGTAGCCCATGTTTCCATTAACAGCTCCTTACTCATGCTCCGATGAAACTTTGTGGATAATTTTTCAAAGACATAAGAAGCAAAGGAATTAAATGAGATAATAAAAAGGTACTATGTACTCTACCATAGCAGAAAAGTAATCATCAATATCATCCAGCTACAAATACTGTGACCTAGTATAGCATTCTGCACTCAAGAAATACTGGTGCAATTGTACCACAAATGTTATGGGAGTAGCCAAACATTTCTTTTTGGAACTGAACCAAATCCATGAATAAAATGATACATTGCTAGATATTGTTTTAAATCTTAAAGACATATTGCTATACCCATAGATCAGTCCATCTCTCAACCATCATCAGAGAAACTTATTGCCATAGATAACACAGAAACCCTTAAGTGGGCAATGTAGAGAGGGTCAGAAAGCTTGGAGCACCCCACCTTAAATGGGATGTCTTCATCAAACATCTCCCCTCAAAGCTCAAGAGATCTACGTAGAAGAGGAGACAGAAAGAATGTAAGAGCCAGAGTTGGTGATTGAGTATGACTGTAAGAAAACAGTCTTTCCTTTACAAAAGAGCTGATACACATATGAATGAACACACACAAGACTCTCACAAGTTCAGGCCAGAAAAAAAAAATCCAGCACAGGGAAGCAGAAGCAGGCACAAAATCTTACCCCTAGCCAAGAATATATTGGCAATTGATACTTGATAATAGAGCAAAAATCAGTTTCCTTCATTAAAATGACTATGGGTATAATAAAAAACACACCAGGCAGACCCCATTTCCATGTGTAGTTAACCAACACAAACAGGATTTACATTTTCTGTGTACTGGTCTTGTTGTTCTATTGGGAATATTATTTTGTTGTCATTTTGATATGTTGTTTGTTTTTATTTTTTATTTATTTATTGACTGATTTTGTGAGAGATATCAAGAGAAACGGGAAGTTGGTTGGGTGGATAGGGAGGACATAGAAGAGTGAAAGGAGTAGAATAACAAAATTTTAAGCCAATAATCTTTCATTAAAACAGCTTCTTTCCATACAACAGAGACCATTACAGAAAACTACCACTGGTCAAATAACATAGAAAAGCTTATTATGATATCTCCAGCCACCACAAAATATACATCTACTGTAAAACCACTACGTGGAGCATAGAGGAAGACAGGGTGGAAAGATGCATGAGGCCCCACCTCCAGATGAAGAGCTATGGGCAACTGAAAATTGCTAAAATAGAGATTGTTAATCTTTTCCCCCAAGATAAGCACCCTAAGTGGTTACCCAGTCTCACCTGGTCAACCCTATAATGTATCTGTACAAGCAAGACTAAGTGGTCTCAGGTACATAGTACTTATGTCTTATATATTTACACACACACACACATGCAATTAGTCCCAATTTTAAGTTACCTTAAGAACTTAGAAACAATTTTTAAGCTGGGATACTATATGTCATACAGGGTATAGCATAATTAAATTGATGTTTGTTAAAATAAAAAGGGGGCTTCAGTAAAGAGAAAGCTCAACACCATTGTTTATCTTTTTTACTTCCTGACTTACATTTAATGTATCCAGCCACCTCATGCTTCTGTCACATATCTTCCTGATAAAATAAATTCTTATTCTCTTAGGTTGCCTTTATTGGGTATTTTGTCATAGCAATGCAAAATTCATTAATACAGTACTACCTCATCAACTGGGACAAAGAGATCCACTTATGAATGGCAAAATTACAAAGATATATATATATTATAAATTGTATTGATTTCTAGAGAAATACATAAATTGTATATATCTATATATAACTTAAAACATAGAAAGACTGCTTTCCTATTATTTTATTGATGTGCTTCATCTATCTGTAGGTGAAGAAATCTGAGCTACATTATCAGAAACATGTACAATTTGCCCATTAGAGATGCATTCAATAATGAGTCCTTGTAGAGTAGATATCTCTGTCTATGTATNNNTATGTATGTATGTATGTATGTATGTATGTATGTATATATGTATGTGTGTGTGCGTGTGTGTGCACGTATGGTTTGTGCATGTGCATCTATCTCTCAGCAGTTTTTAAAAATGTATTTGGTGGAAAATATATCTTTCAAGCTCCTGCAGAAAACAAATATAGGAAACTTCCTATCATATCAAAAACATGTTTGGGTAATCTCAGTCAACAAAGGGGCTATGGTTTAATTACAATTTAATCACCTTTAGTCATTAAAACTATCTAACCATTAAAGCAATCAAATTCTAGAATTGTTTTGAAATTAAATCTTTTCTTCCTTTTACTAAACCTGTAACCAGGAGTAAGTAGGAGGAGGTTGTGTTTCTTTCTCTCTTCCCTCCTTCCATGCTTTATGTATCCTTTGTTCTGACCTTCCCAGTCAGGATGTGTGTTACCCACTGCCAGGCACCCGAGGAAGGAGAAACAGGCTAACATAAATCAGAAATATTATCCAGTCCAGAGAATACTACTTTGAAACCTTTAGTTATTAGGACAGTTCTTCCTTCATAGGGATTTGTTGACTTCAAGATCCTCAGATCTGGTATGGATTTAGAGTTAGATACAAGTTTGCTAGGATTTCAGAACAAATTTCCCTGATATTACTTTGCTGAAAGTATGGCATTATTCCATTATTATGGTCTATTAGGTCTGTAGACTTTTCTTCTGATGAAGTTTCTCTGTTATTATGAGGAACCAACAGGACTAAATAAATGCCACACTGTTAAAGCATTTGTAGGTATGTTTGCAGGTGTGTGCACACAGTGATTGACATGGCCCATATAGTATACAGAAAGCATACCTGTATTAAACGTTTAAATAAACACTGAAGGTGCCAAACACACTTAGCGCAATAGTAATTTTTACCATTGCTGTCTTAGAAGGCATTAACTAATGAAAACAAGCAGGACATGTCTTTCATGAGCGAGTAATTTATCTATTTACTGCAGTGACCACCTTTGGGGATGTAGATATTCTTTCCTCTGGGGGAATTATAATAAAGCCTTCTTACCATATTTGGAGTTAGCATAAGTCACAGCACATCTCCTGGCAGAGGAATCCTCTTCAGATGATCGGATCCCTATCATAACATTCCTCTCACATCTTTGATTCTGACTCTCTGTATAAATTCCCAAGACAATGTCAGGCCCAGTGACTCTCCAGATGGCATATGGTTTATAGGAAAACTTCATAATCATGGATACAGTCCACTAAAGGAAGGCAGAACCAAATCAACCACAGATGATATCACAGACAATGTCCATTAAAAAAATCAGTATTAATCTGTGTTTGTATATGTGAAGTTATATGGGGACAATCTTAACTCTTCTACAAGGACAAAATGCCTCAACATTATCAATCAGAGTGCTCTTCCCATTTTTGGCACCCATGAACAGTATATGGGGTAGGAATGGAGTAACATGACTGATCTCTGATGTTCAAGCCTGCCTCTCAAGGTCAAACTGATTCTTCTTGTTTTGCAGCCTTCTGTATAGAAAATACAAACATCTATCAGATATTGCTTTGTTCAGGTAAACTATTCATGCGGATCCCAAAGTCTGGGGACAAGATGTTTCGACTGGGAGGTTATCTCCCGGGAGAAGGCTGAGGGCAGACGTCAAGGACAGGCTCTCACCATGATTTGCAGAGCTTGAGCAGCTCCAGCTTGCTGGTGTCCTATCTACTGCACTGGTTCCCATCAACCATAAGAGTTGGACTTCTGACTCCTAAGTCAAACCAGAAAAGAACAAATCACTTAACTAAGAACAAAAAGTAGGTTAAGAGTTCTGTAAAATCTATCTGAATTTCACCATCGTCTTGTCATAATTTGGTAGAAGCTCTGCAGGAGGGGGAATTTCACGGTGAAGTCCTGAGTGAAGCGAGGAAACTGACAGCACTCTTCTGTCCTGCTGTGGTGAGATAAACTTCATGGGGACAAAGAGTAATAGCACAAAAGGCCAAATCTCCATAATGGCAGAGACCAGTAAAAAGGAAGACTCAAGAAACAGATGAGAAAGGAATAACTGCTTTCAGCGCCAATCAAGAAAAGACTGCCAGGTGGTGGCGGCACATGTCTTTAATCCAGTGCTAGGGAGGCAGAAGCAGAAACATCTCAGTGAGTTCAAGGCCAGCCTGGTCTACAAATCAAGTTTCTTCAGGATAGTCACAAAGAACCCCTATCTCAAAAAACAAACAAAAACAAACAAATGTAAGACTGAGAACTAATGAGTGAATTTAATGATAAGGATGTCAAAAGTGACCTTATTTAATTGTTTTTATAATTTTTCAAAAGTCTTCTCCCTAGACATGACTTTGAGAAAAGGGAGAGAATAAAGTTAGAAAGAAAAAAGAAGAACATCTTTTTTCAGAAATGAGAGGATGGGGAATAAGGAGAAGAGCTTTGGCATAGATCTGAGTTCATCTGAAAATGGTTTCCAATTCCAAGCAGAGCAGTTGCAAGCAGGTGGGAGTGCAGTCCATTCTTCTGGATCAGAATGGCTTATTTATTTCTACTAAAAACAGAACAAGAAACAAGAATTTGCTACAGGGAGTTATTTGTTAAGATGTCTTAGTAAATAGATATGAGCAGTTCTAGGCAGTGAGTAAATTTAAGAGTCCAATCAGAACTGGAGAGATGGCTTAGGGGTTAAGAACACGGGCTGCTGTTGAAGAGGACCCAAGTTCAATTCCCAGCACCCACGTGGAAGCTCACAGCTGTCTGTTACACTTGTTCTAGGGGGATCTGACACCCTTATACAGACATACATTCAGGAAAATTGTCAACAAACGTGTGTGTGTGTGTAACACAATTGTATGTGACTGAGAGTTACCATTTTAGAAAACTGGAGGGCCATTCATACAGGGACCATCAGAAGCAACAGAGAAGAGAAATCAGAAGTGTTGCCCAGAAAACAAGGAAGCCTGGGCACTCCATACTTGTTAGCAAGAACTACCCATCTTAGAATAAATTCCCCTGAAGAGCCTATACTGAGGAAAATAGTTATAAATATTGACTAAACTTTAGATTGAGGAAAGAAGGAAGAAAAGAATTTTATTAGGGCTTTAAAAGTAGAATTGGATATAATTATGGCAAATAATCAGATACACATAGGGCATGAATAAGAGAATCTGCCAACTTTGACATAAGACTGTGGTGGGTTGCCAGTATGAATCATGAGGAACACTACAATTAAATAGTCAAGGTGGAGTAAAGACATGATCACTAGAGGAAGCAGAGATTGCAATGAAAAACCAGTATATTGATAGAGTGTCTACTAGAATAATAAAATCCCCCAAAACATACACATACAAACACACACACACAAACACACACACAAAAAAATTGGCAGGAGTTTCATACTAAAGAAACTATTATCCAGAAACTAAACATTAAATGAAAACAAAGGAATGACATGACTTGATACAAGAAAATACACTGTGCACTGATGTGCCCCTGGGAGAGAACTCAGAATTGCAGGAACTCCATGCTTAGCTTATTCTTTTTCTTTTGATGGAATACTTTGCCTTCTAGTTTCTTTTGATAGATTATCCGACAGAAACAACCAAAACAGGGCTTGGATCATCTTGGCTTTGAGGATCCAGTGAAGGTAGGTATGGGAGTGCATTGCAAATATGGTAGCAAGAGCATGAGGCAGCTGGCTGCCTTGTTTCTACTGCAGTCAGGAGGAAGAGAACACTCAGGCCAGAAAGAGAAAGGGTCATAACCCTATAGGATGGTGTACAGAGACTCATTTCTTCCTGTGAGGCCCAAGTTAGGGTCAACTATTAGAATTAGGTATCCAAACACTTGAACTTGTGAGGGACCCTTCACATTCAAATCTTAAAGGTGTAATAAATACCACATTGTCTTTTGTGGTGGTTTTATTATGATTTTTGACTTCTTTAAAGTCAATTAATATTTTAGCTATCTTGACCCGAAAAGAACTACACTTCTCTATGACTCAAAGATTTAGAAGATACACAGACTATATGTATTTTCTGATGTGGGATTTTATTTTATTCGTTGGGTTGGAGATTGCACTAGAGAAAAACCTTTCTTAAAGTAGAAATAAAAACCAAGAACTTCCCCTAAATCACACCTAGACACAGTGGTTACAGGGTAAGGGAGACTGCTCACTGAGAAGGCTACTCAAGGGCCTTGTTCCAGGGTCTTGCCAGAAACAAAAGCTAATGTAAGTAATTATCAGCTTCTTTTACATAGCTCAGTAGATCGCTGGACTGGATGGAGGAGTGGACCTTGAACCTCGGTTAGGAAGGCTCCAGAGGCCTGCAATGGAGGCAGTCTCCAGGGACCTACTGGAACTGCATCTGGATGAGTGCAGATATATCTAACTGGTGGCTATTCCTGGTTGTCAACTTGACTACATCTGGAATTACTGAAAGTCACACAGCTGGGTATACCTGTGAGGGATTGTTCTTCATTGAAGTGGGGAAATTCATCTTTAATTTGGGCCACACCTTCTAGGGGAAGCCAATATAAAGGACATGCAACAGGGAAGCTTGCTCTGCTTGCCTGCTTCCTTTTGCTCTTCCTGACAGTTCCATTACTTCACTGGCATTTGAGCCTACATATTCAGGATTAAAGCATGTACTAAAGATCCCCTGAGACACCAAGACTCAAGAACAGAACAACTGCTGGATTCTGGGACTTTAGGTTGCCAGCTTGTCATTGTTGAACTAGCTGGACCACAGCCTATAAGCTATTCTAATTTTCTAATTCGTCCCTGCCCCTCTCTCTCCCTCCCCCTGTAAATTTTTTATATATATATATATATATATATATTATTCCTACAGAGAATCTTAATTAATGAAGTTCGAAAACTTTAAAGGACTCTACCCAAACTACCATCTTAAAATATAGCCACAAAATAACAACAACAAATTCAGTAGATTTTTCCAGGTAAATTCCACAGAATCTCAAAGGATTTCATAGTCTGTACTGGATATGTCCTGCTCCTGAGAAAGAAGCAGAGAAATCTACACACAAACTCTGCATAGCACTTTATAGGAGAATATAAGCAAACTTAAATTTCAAACTAGAAGCAAAACTCTTATAATAAAGTTACTAAGCTATATTTATCAATTATTTTTAAAATCACAGTAAGACCGAGTTTATCAAAGGGAGGGAAGAAAGGGTAATGGCATAAAGCATATTTGCCATACTAATAAAGGAGAGAAATATAAAGGTTGTAATTATCTCAACAGATGCCCAACATTTCAATAAAAATCACCATCCATTTAGATAAAACAACAGCAAACTAGGAATATGAAGAAACATTTCTTAATCTGAAGAGGTCACAGAAGCCTGCAGCAGCTCTCATTCTTAATATTTCTGCCTGGCATGAATATTAAATGCAAAGATATGTGCAACTCTAGATGTTATCACAGAGCAACTGAATTTGGTTTTGCCACTTCTTTGATTTACTTCTTCTCTTGAAGGCCTTAGACACAGTTTGCAGAGCTTAAATTTTTCAAAAAAAATGCCATTGCGCATTTTTAATGGAATTAAATTGGATAAATAGATGTATTTGATAATTGTTGTCCTTATAATATTTATTCTGCCTAAATAGGGGTAGAATTTATCTCCTCTTTACAATCTTCTGTTAGATCCAAGAGTAACATTATCTTTCAAAAATTTTAATAGCATTAACTAAATTTATTTGCTTGTGCTTAGTTGCATTTATTGCCATTATAAATGGCATACTTAGAAAAATTCTATTTTTAATGTCCTGTAGCTGTGTACAGAAAAACATTGATTATTACAATGATTTGTTTCAACAAGCTTCTAAATTTTATTAATTAAAAAATTGGCTATAAATTTTTGACATTGTCTGTGTAGAGAATCATAACATTTGTGTAAAATGAAGGTTTTGTTTCTTCATTGAGCTTCTGATCTGGCTGAAAGACTGAAGAGCCCCACATGTGTTCCAGCTCTGAAGCTGTGGTCCCTGACCAAGCGCTGGTTAGAGGGGCTGCACTTGGAGAGGTCCACTCTCAGCAACATATTAACTCATTGGTGGTGTCAATGTCTGAATAGGCTGCTGAGATGCGGGGACAGTAGAAGGTGGGCTTTGTTGGGGCCATTAGGTCACGGGGGTTATTCCCTGTAAAAATAACCCACGCCCCAACCACTTCTCCTCTGCCTGCCCCTTTCCTAGCTACCATGAAGTATTTTGTACCGAAAGCCCTTTTATCAAGGGGCTCTGCCTTACCACTGGAGAAACCACAGAGGCAGCCAAACATGAGCTGAAACTGTTAAAACTATCTGCCAAAATAAATCCTTCTTTCCCTAGGTGGGTTATGTCAGGTATCTTGTTACAAGTATGGAATTCACTGTCTAACAGTTCTGTTATCATCTGTCCGAGTATTACCGTATTAATCTGCTGGTAGATTAGTAGATTCTTTTGGTCAAATGACACCTGAAGGGACTATTAGTACTATCACTGAGAAACAATAACTACTCTTAAAAATAAAACCTAAACGTACATTACATTATCTTCTTCAGACTTCAGAGATGGGTCAATGACTGGTTTTTGAGAGGACCCAAGTACTCAATTTCCAGCACCATCATGGTAGCTCACAACTCTGCATGACTTCAGTCCTAGGGGATGCAACTCACTCTTCGGGTCTCTGGAATCAGTGCAGGCACAAGGAGCACATAAATGAAGGCAAAGCACTCATTCACATAAAAAAGACTAATAATTCACTTCTTCAGCCCTGACAGCATGTGAGATATGTCACACAGAAGATAATCTCTTTCTAAACCTGGTGAGTGAGTGAGCTGATCACAAGTGAACAAGCCAGTGGAGCAGCCCTATTTTTTAGGTAGTTGGAGTGTCTGAAAAAGCACATTTTCAGTGCAGAAATGTCAATGGAACAGGGGGCAGTGCTGCTGATATATGATAGGAAGATGCTGGGTACAAATGGCAGCTGTGTTATGTGCCATTGTCCCTCAACAGTGACAGTGATGGCATTGTTCTGTGTGCCTTGCCCTGAACTTGCCTGTTGAGATAACACATAAATTGTTTAATTCAACAAAACTTCTGCTAAGACTCTTGGATAATGTGTAGACTTTTAAGAAACTGCTTTATAGCATCATTTAGTGTTGAAGGCAAATATGTATTATTTTATAAAAATTAACTTTGATTGCAAAGTTGATGAAAAAAATTCTGTAAGATGACAGATTGTTCATCAACTTTATAATTTTATGCATCTTTGTTTCCTGATTTCATTTGCTGTTTAGTATGTAACTACAGAGAATGGACATGAAATGCATGGCCATTTTTATTCCTCTATTTCTTTACTTATTTTAAAATGTACTTATTATTTTTTAATTTTATGTTTCTTTTCACCTATTCATAATAACATACAGGTCATTAATCTTTTGTCTTTATTATCTAATATTATTATTCATTAAATTATTTTATTGTAACCTATAGGAATTTCACTAACCCTCAAGTAAATTAAGAATGTTGGCTTTTGAATTCAATTTTCTCTATCAGGTTACTATATATTTTTTTTAAAAAAATGTTTTCTCTTGCACTACAAGATAACTGAGGATTCATTTTGTTTTCCATCTGATAGTTCTTTCTATGGCTGAAAAATTCCAAGCTGTCCTTTTATTTCTTTGTCAAATTTCTTCCTTGAACATAATGCTCCTGTGCATTGCCATTCTTATCATTCAACTATGCTTCCATTCATATCTCTGTCTCCTCTACTTCATAGCATTCCCTGAAAACCTACCATTAAGCCACTCATTTATTGACTCAATCAGCTAGAAGCATGGTTTTTTACGGTTTTAACTTTAGTAATCTTATGTATCTTCTCATGTACATGTGCTTTACTTTAAACATTTTATTTATTTTTTTCTGGAATGACCATGATGTAATTTTTCACATTTGTATCATCTTGGTTATAATCTCACTATCTCTCTTTCAAAAATGATTTTAAATAGAGAATTATTTCAACTTCCTAATTTTAGACTTTCATTTGGAAGAGCTTTTAGATTTTATGGTGTATTGTTTCCTTTGGGTTTTATTTTTAAACTGCTAGTAGGGAAGGATTGTTTCCTCATATGAGATTTCTAAAGTTTGTATCACTGAAACCCTTTATGTAACAATAATTTCGAAACTTAGGAATGATGTACTACCTAGTTAATAATTAATAGAGAAGATACAAGTTAAGGCACAAGTTTCTCATAGACATTATTAATATCTAAAACATGACCTAAAAGACTCTATTTCCTTGGATCATTTTTGGAGCCACAGTTTTTCCATGACTGACTATTGAGGATTCTGACTTTTTCTTCTCTATCTTTGAAAGTAAAGGAATCAGAAATACCTCTTTCCTCTTCTTGTCTGCTCCTTTAAAAACTCAAAGGTGACTTGAACTTCATGCTATGATGGAGTGCCTGATATCTTGCATAATCAAATAATGAAAGGGAAAGAGTAACAGAAGAAAGGGAGGGAGAATGAAGAAAGACAGGAAGAAAGACAGATCTTTAAATGATATGGGAAACAGTTATTATCTGGATATAAAGGGTCAATATACTACAGAAAAATGAAATGCAGAATGGTAGTCTCACAATGAATGGCATTCAAGATATTTGTCACTGTGAGGTATATGATGTGAGCTCTTAATAAGCCACTGTTGGAAGATGTGGATGTACCACTGACCTTTAGCTGAGGAAATAAACCTAAAACTTGGTGTTATCAAACCTTTCCAGTTTCAGAAAAAGTTCATTATTTGCAAGAAAAGACATTCATACAAAAGTGAACCAGATCTTTACATCACATTTTCTTTTGATTTAGGAATTTGATGATTTCTAAACTCAGAATATTTCAGGAAATAGGCAACCAGAAAGTAACAGACTAGCACCAAGCAGAGCTTTTGGCATAACTACGGAACTGAGAAAAATTGATTTTAAGATGCATCAGAGAAGAGGGACCACAGTATGTGTCTGGCCTTAGATGAGATCCCTGAAGTGGAGACATCATTTAACCTGAAGGTGCTCACTATATGGGTTGTGTTGCTATTTAGTTTGGTTTCGTTTTCCTTTTCAAGAAGTTGGTCAATTTATCTCTAAAAGAATATAACAACATCCATACCCTCTCATTTGTGCATTAAAGTACTCATTTAATGTGTATACAAGAAGACAGAGAAGAAAGAACAAACTTTAAATTTATCTATAGCTTATGATATATAAAACAAGAATAAAAATGGAGATTTTGTCCCCAGAAAACTAAAATGCATTTGAGGGAAATCTAAATGCATTTGAGGGAATAAACCAAAACTCAGACTGGGTAGAAAAGTTGAATATAATATGGGAGAGTTGTGTGGTTTGAGGGGTAGGTAGGGAAGATCTTAACCAAAGCTTGTTTGCAGTGGAAATAGGGAAAGCCATACTAGGCACTGCATTGGTTGTGGGTCCCAGGATTAATGTGGTTGGTATCAGAAATGTCATGAGTGGGAGGTCAGGGGGTACTTATAAGTTTAGATCCCTGGGGGAAGACCCCTGTGAAATCTGGGTATCTAGCGGGGTGATGAAAATGGCCCAGGTGGTAGTTTGCAGTTGGGACAAGTGCTGGTAGAAGCCTATCCCTTGCCTTCGGTGCTGGCAGGGGTAGTCAAATTAGGTCAGAGCACCATGTTTGTGACCCTATGGAAGCCTAATGGTTGGCTGTTGGGCAGGCACAGGTGGCTAGATTAGGAATGGGCACAATTGACTCACCCAAGCTAGATCTGGCATGTTGCAGAAAGGGACAAGGATGTGGTTGTGAAAGATATTCATCAGGAAAGACCCTGTAAAGGACTGGGAAGTCTGGGTATGGCAGAGGCAGGACAGAAGGGAATTGTGAGTAAACACATAAAGGGGAGGTTCTTCTTGAAACCTAGAACTTGGATGCAATGCAAGTAGAGAGGTGGTCTTCCAAGGAGAAGAGAACATCAACTGGTTGTCCTTTTCCAAACAGCCCTGAAAACACACATACAAATAACATAATATAGACAGAGCAGAGCAGTTTACATTTAGAGTATGTATGTATATACATACACATATATGCATACAATAAAAATGAAAAACAATGCAGTGAATTTGAAGGGAAGCTGTGATAAGTCTATGAGAGTATTTGAATGGAAGAAAGGTAAGGGAGAAATGTAATTATGGTATAATCCCAAAAATTAAAAAAATGAATAAATACAGGCATACAAACACACACCCCTCTCAGTAAATTGAGTTAATAGAAACTAACACAGAAGACAAGCTTATGTCACGGGAAGGGAGGAAACTATCAGATCCTGCAAGTGGAGCTGTTTATGTTCAGCCATTTGGTGCTTGAATGAGAGTGTAGGTTTTTGACTTTTTGAAAAGTTTATGTGTTTTGTTTGTTGGGGTATGTATGTGTGTGTGTGTGTGTGTGTGTATTTCCTAAGAAGCCCAGGTGATTACCCAATGAGGCAAACTTTAGTATGAGACCGCTCGTTCAGTTCTGGCCTCCTGGACACAAATAATCACACAAACTGTGTTAATTACAAGACTGTTTGGCCTATTAGCTCAGGCTTCTTATTAACTAACTCTTACATCTTAAATTAACTCATTTCTATTAATCTGTGTATCACCATGAGGCTATGGCAAACCAGTAAGGTTCTGGCTGCGTCTGTCTCCTTCGGCAGCTACATGACATCTCTCTGACTCCACCTTCTTTTCTCCTCTATCTCTGCTTGGCTTCCCACCTGTCTCTACTCTACTAAGCCATTGACTGAAATAGCTTCATTAAAAACCAATAGTAATAAAACATATTCATAGCATACAGAGGGAAATTCCACATCAGCAAACCACCCAAAACAGATGTGTTTGAAAACAAAGGGACATGACAAGTGTCCATTCTGCTCTCAAGTCCATTTTACTAGTGCAGACTGCCACATCTTATCTGTTCTGCTTTGTATAGCTTTCCCCACCAAAAAAAAAAAA